>BQNB010121872.1:0-20383 GCA_026074375.1 Tanacetum coccineum
CGCCCATGACTTACCCGAAAGAAGTAGAAGAGACTTTAAGAACCCCAATGGAGGTAGAACCTTTGGACCAAACGAAACTAGAGGATGTAAGTTTGAATAATCATAGCATTCCTACTAGTTATATGGAAGTTCCTATTTTTGAAGAACCAGAGCCTCAACCACAACCCTTAGGTAAGTCTAAGAGAAGAAAGAGGCCCCAAACCGACCATCAAACCACATATTCTGGATAGTTTTAGGATGAAGGTATTAGACAATTTGACCATTCATACACCGCCTTCACCTCATGTGGCGTCTTTCCACCTTAGGGATATATATTGCTATTATCACCCATGTGTAGATGACCCTAAGAAACATTATGGGTTTAAACCGGGTTTATTAGGACAAAGTGGATCCCTAGGTGTCGATTTTTCTGATTTGGAGGTGATAGAAAATGATTTCTTGGAAGGACTTAATTTACCCATGGAACCAAAAGAGTTAGAAAATGGTAGGATTAAAGAAACACACCAATTGGAGCATATAATTCAACGACCATTTTTTCAACATATGGATCCTTCTCACCACAATGGTGTGTGCCGTTACTATCACCCGCACTTGACCTTAAGTGTAGGGGAACCCTTTCCTTTATTTGTTAAATAAGGGTAGAGTCAGGCTCGTAACTCGAACAAAAACAAGCGCTTATTGCGAGGCAACCTAATATTTTAATTCTTGCATATTAGGTGTATCATGTGTTTTTATTCTTTATTGTTTATTTTAATTGTTAGAAAATAATTTTGTAATCATGCTTTATTTTGTTTTTAAGTTCGTCTTAATCTCAATCAAAGGTATTTTCCATAATAAGTGTAGGGAAATATCCGGTTTATAAGAACCATTTCAAACATGTTAAATAAATAATTTAGATTAATTTGCTTCTTGTGTGTTTGTTTGAGTCATATGATTGTGCTAATAAATTCTGTGGTTTTTGCAGGAATTACTAATGAGACTTGTGTGCAGAAATTTTTCAAGAAAAGAGTTTTTTTTTTACAGTAGGTGGAGACGGCGTCAGGATTTATCCTGACGTCACCACCCTAGTACAGTAAAATTCGTATTTTTTTAATTTTTGAAAATTTTGTATAATTTTCAGGATTTGTAACTTGCTTAAAACCTGCAGAAAACCACAATTACATTAACACATTCATCATATTCTTTATTTGTTTTCGTAGAGGCAAAAGCCCTAAATCATATAGTTGTATTTATTGTTCCGCCGATTTTATTGTATTAATCAAGCACCCATAAATTTTTATGTTTGTATAGTTGTCTTTGTCTTTGATTACAGGTTATATTTGATGAGGAGAAGCTTGGAAGTTCTTAGGAAGTTTCATCAGACGATTCTTGAAGGACGATTTAACCAGTTATCGCATGTTTCTTCGACATTATTGAGCAAACCAGGGAGTAACTAGCACTTCTTTTTACTTGTTTTCTTTTCCCTTTATTCGTTTTTATGGGTACTTCTATATAATATTGGGGACAATGTGTAACACCCCCAAATAGGGTAGCATCGGAATATGGGTCTGAGAGTGTTACATCATAGATCAATAGCACGAGATATGAGAATGACCTCTACATGAGTCGTTTGAAAATGATACATTGGATTAATTTAAAATGTTGTTAAAAAGTCCCAAATGCTTAACATGTTACATCCTTTAAAAGTGTAAAAGATTTAAATACATAACAAATACTCTAAAATGTAATGCACATAAATCTTTATAATATGTGGTATGTGCATAATAATACACATACCAATATATTCCCACCCATTAAAACCAGACTTAAATGACCAAAAACGTACCAAAAATACATTGTATTTGTATGTTTTGCATTTGTATTGTGCAGGTAACGGATATCTAAGAAAAAGGACAAAATCGAAGCCAAAACGACAAAACCGAGCACGAGAACGGAAAAAGAGTGAAAGAAAAGTCAAATCAAAGCCAAAAGTAAAAGTCAACCAAAGTCAACCCCGACAAAGTCAAAGAGGCGAAGCTGATATTAAAGAAATGTTAAATGGGCCAACCCGTACCCATCTAATGGGCCCTGTTAAATAAAAAGGGAATTGGGCCTTTTATAAGTTTTTTAAGGCTTATAAAGTCTTTATAATGTTTAAATGGGCTGACCCGGCCCATTAGATGGGTACGGGTTGGCCCATTTAACATTTCTTTATTATCAGCTTCGCCTTTGACTTTGTCGAGGTTGACTTTGGTTGACTTTTACTTTTGGCTTTGATTTGACTTTTCTTTCACTCTTTTTCCGTTCTCGTGCTCGGTTTTGTCGTTTTAGCTTCGTTTTTGTCCTTTTCTTAGATATCCGTTACCTGCACAGTACAAATGCAAAACATACAAATACGATGTATTTTTGGTACGTTTTTTGTCATTTAAGTCTGGTTTTAATGGAAAATGGTATGTGTAATTAAGCACATACCACATTATTATAAAGATTTAAGTGCATTACATTTTAGAGTATTTATTATGTATTAAAATCTTTACACTTTTCAAGGATGAACAAGTTAAGCCATGGGCTTTTGTAACAAACAATTTAATTAATCCAATGTATCATTTTCAAACGACTCATGTAGAGGTCATTCTCATATCTCGTGCTATTGATCTATGATGTAACACTCTCAGACCCATATTCCGATGCTACCCTATTTGGGGGTGTTACACATTGTCCCCAATATTATATAGAAGTACCCATAAAAACGAATAAAGGGAAAAGAAAACAAGTAAAAGAAACTAGTACTCCCCTGGTTTGCTTAATAATGTCGAAGAAACATGCGATAACTGGTTAAATCGTCCTTCAAGAATCGTCTGATGAAACTTCCTAAGAACTTCCAAGCTTCTCCTCATCAAATATAACCTGTAATCAAAGACAAAGACAACTATACAAAACGTAAAATCCATGGGTGAATGATAAATACAACCTCATTAACTAAGTTTAGACTCTACGAAAACAAATAAAAGATAGGATGAATGTGTTAATTTATTCATGGTTTCCTGCAGGTTTTTAGGAAAAACATAAATTCTAGAAATTATACAAGATTAATTTCTCAAAAATTAAATAAAATTGAATTTTCCTGTAGCAGGCCTGGCGACGCTGTCAGGATTAATCCTGACGTCGTCTCTAGGGTCTGTAAAGATTTTTTTTCTTTTCTTCAAAAATCCCTGTACGCAAGTTCCTATTAGTTATTTCCTGCAAATTTTACTACAAAAACCACAAATTTTGTTAACACAATCATATGACTCAAAACAAACACATGACACAAGATACACGACGCGAATTAAACTAAACTATTTATTTTATATGTTTGAAATGGTTCTTATAAACCGGATATTTTCCCCTACACTTATTTGATGCAAAATACCTTTGATTGTAATTAAGACGAGGTTAAAGACAAAACAAAGCATGATTACATATTATTCAAACATATAAGAACAAACAATAAAGAATAAAACATACGACACTCCTAAAATGCAAGAAATAAAATATTGGGTTGCCTCCCAATAAGCGCATTTTTTTGTTCGAGTCATGAGCCTGACTCTACGCTTATTTGACGCGTAGAAGGTGGGTCTCCCCTACAGTTAAGGTCAAGTGCGGGTTGATTAGTAGCAAACACACAATTTCGATGGAAGTATTCACGTGAGGTAAGGGTGTGTATCTGAATGGTCCAAATGTTTTACTACCTTCATCTTCTACTACCCAGAAATATGGGTTATGGTGGGTTGGTTCCTCTTTTGCCTCCTAGATTTACATCTAAGGGTGAAGAATTGGGTAAAAGTTAAGGTTCTGGTTCATCAACACTAGGAATTTCCCTAAAACTAAGAGGAATGTCATGATTACAAGTATTCAAGCCTAAATCCTCTAGTTTTGTGTGGTCCAAAGGTTCTACCTCCATCGGGATTCCTATAGTTTCATCAACTTCTTCCGGGTAAGTCACGGGCGGTGTGTATACCTCAATTGATGGGAGGACTTGTGGGGTACTTTGTGGGCTTAGATTATCTTCCTTATCCTCCTATCACCTATAGGCTCATCATATGCATCTAACCATGACATGCACTTAGGTATCATAACTCTAACCACCTCATTCTTAACTAATTGAGCCTTTAAATTTGCTATAGTTTGGTTCAAAATAGTGCTAGTTGGGTTTTTCTACTGTTTATCGCATTGGACACAATCCTCAATGGTTTCCCATGCTTCTTCAACACTTAATCTCCTAAGGTTCCTACCTGTTGCATAGTTAATGTCTATTTTTGGTATATCTATCGACATGATCATAAAAGAATTGAGACACGGACCATAAATTGACGCCATGATGAGGGACTCTTTCGATTAAGTTTTTGAAACGAGTCTACGCATCGTAAAGAGATTCATCTTGATGTTGTTGGAACATCAAGATATTGTTTTGGAATGGGAAGGTTGTGTTTCGTGGTGGGTTTTGAAAAGGGTTGGTTGGTGTGTTCTTTTCATACATTCATGATGTGAACGAAAGAGTGATTTACCAAACAAAAGGAACAAAGAAAAGATAGACTACGAGAAAGCTAATTGACAAGAAATTAAATCTCACTTGATAGGAATCTTGTGACTATACCTAAGCTAGATAAAATCCAAAACCTACGGTATTCCCCACGCAGCGGTGCCAAAAACTTGATGTGGAGGTTGCGAAGACTTCATAAGAAGTTTTACAACTCCCTAGGCAGTGTACCTAATCATTGTAGCATAGTATAGCCAGACTCGGGGTTGTTAACGTTTCCTCTATAGGGAATAGCACTGAAGAGGCCCGGATGAATGTTCACTAAGGTCTAAGGATTGAAGGGAGATTATTTTTGTATTTTTATGTTTTATGAAAGCAAGTAAAATCTCGGGTTTGAAGGGGTTTTGATTTAGCTAATGACTACTCTAATTGCAATAAAGTAAACTAGAAAACAATTATACAACGAAGCGTATTCACCTGGGATGCACCTACTACTTGCTAGCTATTGATTCTACCTATGCTTTGTCACACTTGAGATGTAATGTGTAAGAAAAGAAAAAAAAAAAAAAAAAAAAAAAAAAAAAAAAAAAAAATCATTTCCTACTTCATGAACAATCACACGAACCCGCCGACTATGAAATAGTTCCGTTATGGCAAAAACCCCCGTACAAGTAAGGTACAATGAAGACTATTACAAGGCCCCTAAGGGTACATTACACGCATTAAAACACTTAAGAGGGATCAACCATATTAGGGGTAAGGTAGTATGAAGACTGTTACTGATGGTATCCTTTCTACACACTGCGTTTCCCTAGACGACGAAGCCAATTTTAATATCTTTATGGCTAGTTATACTAGATGCAAAAACGTGCACATCCATCAACAAAAAGCAATAGAAAACAAGAATTATAAACTATAATCAATTATACTCATTGAATCTATTTCAAACACCAAGATCTAATCAACTAATGACAAGTTTCATGCATACCCAAATAAATACTAGATGAATTATCCAAGCATACTCAAACAAGAGAAATCATAATCAACAAAAGGAATTGAAGACATGAATTAAGATATAAGTGATAATCAAACCATTACAAGATGTTTATGGAATGAATTACGTCTTCTTAGCTGCTGGAAAAACACCTACCTAAACCCTAGAATCGGACTTATGGGTTGGTGCATATAAAAGATGAAGTTATGAATGCTATAATTATAGAAAACCCTAGGTTGGCAATCTACGGTCATCGAAGAAAATCCCGATGTCCGTTGCCGTCATCAATTTTTCTAGGTGTAGATTTCTTGCTGCGATCGGCGTGGGTGTTGAATCGTCAGAATCGAGTTCGCATGGAGTTATGAATCAAAACAATATCAAGTACTTCGTTCGCTACAGTTGAATGATCATCTTTATCTGAATCTTCTAGGGTTTCTTTATTCAGTCTTTGTTCTGACGCCGTCATGAGATTCCTGACGCGTCGCCTTGAATCTTTGACGCCGTCGTAGGAGTTGCGAAGCCGTCCTCACCACTGTTTGGATTTTCTTTCAAGATAGTATGGTGGTAAGGTCTGTAATCTTGTCCGTTTCTTCTCTAAATGAGCCCAAGTCACATATATTTCCTCCAAATTCCATCCAAGTGCTAAAAACCTAAAACCGAACAATTAAGCACATAATCTGGGCATATTTTCTTGATTCAGGGGGTTAAATGACCCTGAAATTGTGTATAAAATCACACCTCATCATGCTCATAGAGATGATCTTTCCCCGAGGCATACATGCTGCTTCAGAAGAGAGCTCATTTCACTGCTCCCACTGGCAGATTTGAGGTTGGGGAGAGTTCGTCAGCTGCTACTGCTAGGCAGGCTGGACATACTCTAGCCCATAGGGTTGACTATGGATTTATTGATACTGTGGAGCTATACCATAGCTTTTGAGTAGAAAGCGATGACCGCCGTAAGGGAGGTTAATGAGAGGGTTACATACCTTGCTACTACTCAAGGGCATGAGACTCATGAGATCCAGGTGCGTTGTGAGGACGCACAGGATGACCAGGCGTTGCTAAGAGCTCAAGTTTCTTTATTAACGAGAGAGAGGAGGTACTTTCGCTTGATGGATTCTTCTTATAAGCATGAGGCTGTTATTTCCTGAACAGCAAGATGTTTTTTCCCCCCCCCACCCTTTCCCCCTAAGAGTAGGTCCAGGCTATGAAGGCCCAGATTAGAGCTTTACCAGAGGATGTCGATGTACTACAGAGGCAAAGGATTAAAGATGAGGACAGACTGACGAGCGATATTCAGCACGAGCACGACAGGTTTAGAGAGCTTGTACGCAATGCAGAGGCATGAGGTTAGGGTGGACCAGCTGATGCTGGTAGTAGCTGTTAGTATTGTACCATTTGTTAGCTATCCTGTATAGCCTGCTAAGTTTTATAGGTAACTCCCAGTTAGTAGACTGTATGGATATTTTGTCATCATTTAGCTATCTTGTATGGCATGTTAAGTATTATGGGTAACTCCCAGCTAGCATTGCCTTAGGACCGTATTTTCATTTTGTATCCCATCTGTACTAGTCATTTGTAACCAAACTATCATGTATGATTATCGATATTGTTATGTATGAATGTCAATTTATTTATGTCATTGTAGATCTCACTTTGGTTGTATATTTTACTGTGTGATGTGATCTCATTTTATTTATTATGCAAATGTCAATGTCCGCTTTATGATTGTATGAAATCTAACGTGTATTATATTTTCTTGTGATTTTGAAGAAAATGCCGCCAAAGAGAACCACCACAACAATCACCACCACACCTATGACCGATGCCGCCATTAAGGCACTAATAGCCCAAGGAGTTGCTGATGCTTTGGCTGAGTATGAAGCACATAGAAGCAGTAGAAATGGCGATGATAGCCATGCGTCTGGAAGTGGCAGAAGGATAGAGCGAGCTGCTCGTGAGTGCACTTACAACAACTTCTTAAAATGCCAACCCCTTATTTCAAGGGTACTGAAGGAGTTGTTGGTTTAACTTAATGGTCTGAAAAGATGGAGTATGTATTCCATATTAGCAACTGCACCGTCGGGTGCCAGATCAAGTTTGCTTCTTTCACTCTTCTTGGAAATGCTCTAACGTGGTAGAATTCTCACGTCAAGACTGTTGGTCATGATGCTGCATATGGAATGCCATGGAAAATACTGAAGAAGATAATGACTAATAAGTACTGCCTAAGAGGTGAAATCAAGAAGCTAGAGATTGAACTCTAAAATCTAAAAGTCAAAGTTACTGATGTGTTAAGCTATAACTAACGTTTTTAAGAGTTGGCACTAAAGTATTCCGAAATGTTTTCGAGGAAAGATGAGGTCGAGAAGTATGTCAGAGGACTTCTTGACATGATTCAGGGAAGTGTGATGGCTTCTAAGCCAAAGACAATGCAAGATGCAATTGAGTTTGCCACTGAACTAATGGATAAGAAGATCCGTAGTTTAGCTGACCGTCAGGCTGAAAACAAAAGGAAGCTTGATGACACTTCAAGTAACAACCAGAAACAACAGTAGCCTTCAAAAGGACAAATGTGGGAAAGGACATATACTGTGGGCCAGGGAAAAGAAAGTGTATGGTGATTCTAAACCACTTTTTAAACAACCCTAAATTTTTCACCAATAGAAGACAAAAACCCGTAATTTTCATCAATGGAATATCCATCTATTAAATTAGATATACTGTAATATCCATCTATTAAATTAGACGAACTGTAATATCCATCTATTAAATTAGATGCACTATAATATCCATCTATTATATACCACCTTTTTACAGGAAAACTTTTGCTTTATCTCATTATGCAACGTAACTTGCATCTTTAAAGTAAACGAGCTCACGCAACCTCTACCAATGCCATCTATATCAATGTTCATACAATGTCAACATCATAAATGTCAAGTCTATATCTAATTATCATTTATACCAAGTACATTATTCTTTAACGTACCATTTTACAACGTTACATCAAAACAAGCATTATACGTTAACGTTTATTCCAAAAACCCTAATTTCATGTCAAAGCAAATGTACAAGCCTTTAAGAATGTGTACAAGTGATCAATTCATAATATTTAAATCACATTTTACCTCCTAAATCAAAGTACAACTCAATTGAGCTCAATATACAAGCGAATAAAGCATAAATTCAAACTAGCTCATTTCCTCCAAAATCCTTAAGGATTTTCGTACCACCTCTTAGCAGCTAACTTTACAAGCACACAATACATCATATTTAAACAATTTTCCTTCTCTAATCTCAGCTCCTATACTAACCCTAAAACCTAAACCTTAAACCACAAAAACCCTAGCAAACCCATATACATCCTATAACTAGTTCATGAATTTTGAGAAACTGATCCGTTGATAAAACATAGGATCTGGGAAAAATCAATAGGCTTTGGGTATTAAGTAAAAATACTAGGTTGTAGCCCTATGTCTTGTGATCATTTTTCCGGTGGACTCAACCCGATTCGATATCGGATGAATTAGTTATAGCCGAAATGGCAAAAGTACGCAGATTCTGCACACCTGTAGTAAATGGCTGTTATCTCTAAATTTTTGTATAGTAACCCCTAAATATGTAAAACTAAAAGTTGTAGAGGACTCAAATATCTAACCATGCTCACTGGTTTGAGCTTCATCGGAGTTACGGTTTGTAAATGGCAACCAAATTACCGGGACTGATGTTGGCTGTCCAAAAACAGCCATGTATAAACTAAATAAACACCTCAAGCTCCTCCATGACTCACCACCACCTTCATCACCATGACCTCACCACCACATCACCATCACTCCAGCACCTTACAAGCACCTCCATCACCACCTTGTCATCCAACTTGGCCACCAAGTCTTCAAAACCCCTAGTCATCACCCTAGCTCCCTCCATAGCCTTCCACCATTCAATCCTACTATCCTAGCTTGTAATACTCATCATCATAGCTGCCATGAATCACCTAAGATAGCTAGGACACTAATCAAACACAGAACTTGGCACTAAGCTTTTTGAGCCTATATAAGCCGAATCAAAGCAACCCTTTCAATCACACCTCAAATTTAATCATACACTCAAATGGAGTTCTAAGTCAGACCAAGGAAGATCTAGAGAAGTCCCTAAGTTCAGAATTGAAGCTAAGAATCAAGAGAAAGAAGCCATTGAAGTCGTTTCTAGGCGTATGAACCCAAAAACCCCATTTCGACCCATTTTAGCTCAAGTAAGCTCAAAATCTTGTTCAATAAGCTTATAATCTGTTTTATAATGTTCATGATACTCTTAAGATCATATATAAACTCTTGTTTGAAGCCTTGAATCCTCAAACCCATGTGTTTTTATTAAAACCCTAAAAACGACCCGTTTTTTGATTTCTAGCTAACGAATTTCTTTTCAAAACTTTTGTTTACGATAGAGGTAACACTCCCAAATTGGTCGGAGCGAATAAGGGTCCGTGCCGTGCTTTACTTCATGATCAATAACACCAAGATATAATAAAAACGACCAAAAAGTCGTATCAAAACCGATACATTTGGATTTAACAAAGTATTTGTTACATAAGCCCAGAACTTCACTTGTTCCAAAATACAAATATTTTCTAGCCCATAACAGATATACAAAATGTAATGTGACAAAATCTTTAATGCATGATATCCAAATCAAAACCACCAATGTATCCCTTGCACCTCATGCTTATTGACCTCCTGAAAAATATTGCTTTAAAACGTCAACCAATAATTTTTGGTGAAATTCATAGGTTTATTAGATAAATCGGATATGAAGGACCATAAGATTTCCCAAGTGTATGATAATGCAACAAATGCAGACATCATTTAAATGTAATTACGTTGCCCTAAGCTCATGACACTGGAGCTCGACATGAATGTATATAATATAAATTGCCTACATTGCCCATGTTGATGTTCTAACCCGCAACATCCTATGTTCGACATGGTATACGTTCGTTTGTCCAGTGATAGCTAATCACCCAAACGGGGATGTCAATCCCAATAGATCTATTCATAACATTCGCGCTCACAATCCAGTAATTGACAGTTCATGATAATGGGCTCAACTAGGGTTATCGCTACTTAGGCAACACGTAATCATAAAGTAAAAGTATCCACTTGTGTCCAATTGTAAAACAATGAATGTTTCTCACCCCAAAAACTTGTAAAACAAAATCATGTAAAACGTGGGGCTATGAACTCACCTTGAGTGAGCGTATATCAAGTATATCACAGAAAATGCGTCACGGTAATGATCGAATGCAACCTAATCCAATATAGGTCGTATAAGTACTAATCACTTTGAGTAACTACTACCATATACAATTCTATATAGCTCAATCACCATCTAATCATTTTAGTGAAATCATGTTAATAAAGTTAAAACGTTTATAAATAGTTCGATAGTAAATATGACATTTTTGTATTTCATGTCCTTTGGTGAACAGTACTTTTTACTGTTCACACCAATTTATAAAATTATTTTTATAGTTTTAGTTATCGTAAAAACCGTAAATGTCGTGTTTTATTCGTTATAGCTCCGTTTTTAGCGATTCTTTCGAGCATGTATTTGTTATTAAAAGTTCTATCATATTAATGATGTTTTCAAAATGTATAAATCTGAGATGAATAGTAACTTTTATAAAAAAAAGTTTTGACAATTAAAGTATTTTTATACATGTTAAGTTATATAAATCTCGCGTAATTCATAACTTCATCCGTTATTAACAATTGAAAAATTTATGGTCCGAATTGTTTTAGTAACCTAAAATTAAGTGAATATCAGTGAAAAATAATAAACTTTATATATTTAGCAGAATTTTATAACTTGTTTATATAAAATCTCTTTTATAAACGCGTTTAATTAACGTAAAAGTAATTTGCCGTATCTTTTTTTGTTATAAGCGTTTTTTTGATTTACTTACATATTTGGAATCATCATGATGTGTACTATCTTTATAAAACAAAATATGCTGTCACCATACTACGAACCAAAACAAGTAGCCCCTACGAAATCATATGTATACTAACTTATTATAACCTATTTTTTATGTATTTTTCTTTTCAACCAAGTAAATTACCACAACCCTTTATGCCCTTATTTATCATATTGTTACATATAATATGTCCAAATTTTTTCTAAGAATTCCATATATCAAGTCCTTAATAAACACCTTAAAATCACAACTTTTATGTAACTTTTAATTAAAGTTTTTATTAAGTAAACCCCTAAATTAACAAGTTTGTACATAAACTTTTTATACATAAACCAAGAGTGTACAAGACTTATAATCTCATTATAACATGATATTATTAACATCATAACATATGTAAAAGTGTACAAAACCCATGATTATAAAAAAAGTTTTTAAACAAGGTCATTTTACATGTTTAAAAGCATCTAAGTGATTTTTGCTCATAGATACATATATACTCATAAAATCATAAATGTAAATTTATAAAGGGTTTTATATGACCTTAATGTAATGTAGGATGATAGAAAATACCAAGCTTCCATAATTATAAAACCCTAATAAAAAACAAAACCCTAATCTTGCAATAACTTGCTTAAACCTTGCAAATGCTTAACCAACCCTTCAAAACATCTTAGGTTATCATAGGGATGATGTATTAATACATTATGGTCTTGAAAATCAAGCTAAGGAATTATTTCAAAGGGTGTTTGTTGCCATGGGCAAAGAGAGACCAAGAGAGGATTTGGTGTTGTTTCACTTAGAAGAAAAAATACATGTATGTGTTACTTGCACTTGCTAAAGAATTATATACAAAAAAGACTAGTCCAAAGTGGTATAGTAAGTCTTTGGTCAAGATATGTTGAAGTCTTGCAAGAATTAACTAAGTGTTCCCTAATAGTTGAGAACATCTCATGAAAACAAGGAGAAATGTTTTCAAACTAGATATTTTTGTATAAGTCCATCCATGTCCGGTTTTGTATGTATATAGGTGATGTTATTTTGTGAATTTTGAGTATTGGGTATAATTGTGGGTATTGAAGACAGCGTAAGAAAAGTTTGGTGTTCCGGAATAAGCCTAAACGTAATTTAATCGGAAACGTAAACACTTTACGCAACCAATAAAAATAAAATGAACAAAGTTAATAATTATCCTCAAAATAATTACTTAACACTTGCTTGATGTAAACGTTTAATTGTTTGGTGCCCGTTTATATTGAATGATCATTTTTAGCTTACGCGATTTAACTTAACGTTTACGATTTAAAAGCAAACGCGTACAATACTAAAAGTACATAGTGAATTTATTGACGTTATAAATGACCCTAAAACATGGGGTGTTATAATAGAACATCTTATTTTTGCTTATTCTAATAAGTTATAACCTCAAAAATCATTTTGAATAAAATAAGCTTGCATGGCTTTTTGGACTTGTTTTGCAAATATTTTCATGCATAGGGGTATATATCGTAACTTTCTGAAATTTATAACTAAAGGGGCTGAAAATGTCATTATTCTAAAGTTATAACTATAAGGACCTATTTTGCCAAGTTTCAAAGTTAAAGGTTTAAATTATATATACTTTATATATAAAGGACTAAAGTTGTAAAAGTTTATAAACCAAGGGTATATATTGCCAATTTTGCAAACTTAAAAATATAAAATATAATATTTTTATATAAATTATAAAAATATATATTAATATTATAAAACTCGATTTTATTAAAACCCGACACATTTATCGTTATTAATCATAAATCGACGCATTATTTCGTTATATATTTAACATAATTTATCATCAACTAACTTTTGAAGAAACTTAAAATCTTATCGTATCACGTTACTAGGGAATTTCATATGAAGGGTTTCATTTGAGTTTTCGTTTTGACGAGTTTGCTGGGTTTACGATTTAAAGTGCCCTGGCTCCTCAAACGATACTACATGGCCTCTGGATTATGATAGCCCGAACAGCGATACAATATTTCCATAATTTAATAAATCAAAGATATACGTTAAACTTTATGAAGTTTTGAAACATAAACTATCACACTAAGACTTGACATATCACCCCAGGTTGCGTGACGAAGCCGTTACTTTCACTTGATATACTTTTGCCATCAATCAGATTTCCCTATACTGTTAAGGTGAGTTCATAGCCTCACTTTTAAATCTTCTATTTCATAAACCCGTGAGGGGGATACATGCTATAAACCATGAATACAAGTGTTTTCTAAATGTATGCTATCCTGATATATTATTGCATCTGTTGTCTAAGTCCCTTTATGCCAAAAGACCCCCACCATCATGGACCATTAATCACTTGCGAGTGAACGCGAATATTGTGGATAGGCCTATTGGGATTGACGAATCCCGTTTGTGTTAGCCGGATAGGTAACCAAACGCACTATATTTGAAACTTATAGGTATATGACAATTACCTACACGGGGGCCATTATCTTTATATATACCATTATTGATATATACACTAGTCAATTTGAGTGCCATGAGCTTATACGCAATAATACTGTTTTCCATAATAATCGTACTCATTGCAATTATTATACTTATGGGTGTATAACAACGTAACCCACTATTGAACTTGTATTCACACTATTTATTATAAACCTATGAATTTTACTCAACCATTGTGTTGACCTTTTTAGCATGTTTATCTTAGGTAACTGAACATCTTATGGCACGGAGTGGCACAGACTTGAAGATGGCTAAACTGTTATCATTCAAACTTTATGTTTTCATGTAGATTTTGGGACCTCTGTTTGTAAAAACTCTGATAAAATAATGAATGATAACTTATCTTTTAAAAACGTCTCTTTTGAGTCGTTTTCTATGATTATGACTGTTGTACTATGAAATAATACCCCAGATTAGCTTCCGCTGCTATATGTCAAAAATGGGGGTGTTATAGATTGGTATCAAGAGCCACGGTTATAGATAACAAGGTTAAAACCTTAACTATAACTACTTTTCTTTTTCCATCCAAGAAAGTCCTCTGTGCCACTACATCTCTTGAATAGTATGTAAAGATACATAACTATTATACTATTATATAAATAACTTATGTTATTTACTACTGGGTTGTTAACAGAGTAATGTCTTCTCCCAACCATTCTACTTCCGATATTGAGGATGCTTTTTCCTCCAACTTTCCTGATTATATCCCGGCTTCCCCGGACTATGTCCCAGCTTCACCAGGAAAAACTTATTCTAGCTCTTCAAATAACACATTTGGTGTAGTTCCAATAGCTTCACCAACTCTTTCACTTTTTCATGATGACCCCTTCATGAAGGTCATGCATGCATATTATGCTAAAGAATCACCTATTCCACCACCAACTATTGTGCCTCCATCTTCAATGTTTAATCCTCAAGAATTCTTTCTTCCGGAGGAATTATTGTCACCTAAGAAACAAGGTCATAACCAATCATTCTCCTCTACTTCTGCCCTACCTCAAGAATTTGAGATGGGAGAAAGCTCTCGTAAGACAAGTCTGGAACTCTCTCTCTCTCGACCGCATTGAGCACCTAGAAGACAAAATAAAAGGTCTCGGAAAAGGTCGGGTGATTATACAACAAGATTTATACAATCTGGAAGCTGAACTCCAAAAGGCTCATGCTCGAATTACTAAACTTCAAAGAAAGCAAATGGGAAATAACAACAAGATTGCTCTCGCTCGCTTCAGGATTGCTAATCTAGAACAAATCATCGAAGAAATCCAAGTCCGTCACCAAGCAGACAAGGAAAGTCTTCTGAATGAAATCTATAAACTCAAGAACAGCCAGAAAGGACCATCGAACTACTAGATTAGATACTAGTTATAGCTTTTGATAGATCCTAGCCACGGGATGTGTGGTATAAATAACAACATTTGTCAAATTTTGACTATGTACAGTACAAAGACAAGTTGTTTATGATATAATACAATGGAAATCCCTTTCTACCTTGTTATTTCATAATACCGATATATCCATCCTAAAACAACTTCTCTTATATCATCATCACCGTCTCCATCGTTATGAATCATACCATGACTTCTAAATAAGTCATAGATACTTATTTGATATGAATTACCTATGAATTATTTATGATATCACTATTGTGACAATGTTTATTTTTGAACCTTAAGTATGTTAAGGAAAGTATTGTGATATCATTCTTATTACGTGTTATCTTATGTTGATAGAATGCCTCCTAAAAGGATGTCAACATCTGAAGCACCAGCCATGACTCAGGCTGCCATCAGGAAACTAGTTGCTGACAGTGTTATCACAGCTCTAGAAGCACAAGCCGCTAACATGGCAAATACTAATAATACCACCAGACCAAGAGAAACTCCTGTAGCAAGACAATGTAGCTACAAAGAGTTCATGAGCTGCCAACCTATCAACTTCAAAGGTACGGAAGGCGCTATTGGTCTCATCCGCTGGTTTGAAAGAACTCAATCAGTGTTTTCCCGTAGCAACTGTACTGAAGACTGCAAGGTGAAGTTTGCTACTGGTACTTTAACTGAAGAAGCTCTATCTTGGTGGAATTCTTTTGCCCAACGTATTGGGATAGAAGAAGCTTACAAGATTACCTGGGTTGAATTCAAGAAGCTTTTGATAAAGAAATATTGTCCCCGAACTGAAGTTCAGAAGATGGAAGACGAATTTAACCATCAGACTGTGAAGGTGAATAATCTCAAGACATAGCGAAAGATTCCAGGAATTGCAACCTTGTGTCCCACTATAGTGCCAGATTCTGCAGAAAATGATGGAAAGTTATTATCATCGGGGATTGCCTCAAATTATTAAGGTAATGTTTTACCCCGAAAGTACCTACTTGCCTATAAAACCTCACACTCTAGAGAAGCCATTAACATAGCCCAGAGAGCTAATGATCAGGTAATTACAGGCACACTCCGGTGCAAGAATCAAGTGTTCACAAAGAAAGTTTAAAACGCCAGACCTAGACATTCAACAACACCAACTACCGGCAACGAGAATAACAACACTACCGTAACACCAACAACCAATCAACCTCAACAATAATCACAAACCACAACAGAACAGTAATACAGGAAGACCTCCTTGCCTTAGGAATGCCACCCTAACTAAAAATAATGGATATACTAGAAACCGACTCTATAAGTGAAAGAAATGCCTCCTACATCACAACAGACCTTTGCACGTTAAGTGTAATACTTGTAACAAGGTGGGCCATCTAACCAAGAACTGCAAAAACAAAGGGCCAGCCACTGGAAGTAATTTGCTACCAGTGACAGTTACTTGCCATGCATGTGGAGAAAAAGGGAATTATACAACGCAGTACCAAAAAACCACCACCAACAATGCCCAGGGAAGAGCCTACATGCTAAGGGATAGGAATGCTCATCAAAACTCGAACGTAGACCAACAGGGTCATGTTCCTTCTAAACCAACATCTAGCTTATAGTATTATTTGATCTGAGCCGTAAAATTTGTATCATATCTCTTGCCTCTAACCTAAATATCCATTACAATAGATACCTTTTACGATATCGAAATGGCTGACAGAAACTTAGTAAGCACAAACACCGTTATTCAGGGTGCAATCTTGACCTTGTTAAACCAACCTTTCAAAATTGATCTTATGCCGATTAAACTCGGTAGTTTCGACATCGTCATTGGTATGAATTGGTTATCCAAGTATCATGCTAGGATCATCTGTGACGAGAAAGTTGTCCACATTCCCATCGACGGTGAAACATTGATCATTCAAGGTGACCGAAGTAAAACCCGACTAAATCTTATATCCTGTATAAAAACCAAAAGGTATATATCCAGGGGATGTCAAGTTTTCGTAGCCCAAATAATGGAAAAGAATTCGGATGAGAAACGACTAGAAGACATACCGGTAGTCAGAGAATTCCCTAAAATTTTTCCTGAAGATCTACGTGGCCTTCCTCTCGTTCGTCAAGTAGAATTTCAAATCGATCTAATTCCAGGAGCGACACCTGTAGCCCGAGCACCTTATAGATTAGCTCCTTTAGAAATGCATGAACTATCTAACCAACTTTAAGAGTTGGCAGACCGAGGTTTTATTCGACCAAGTACTTCACCTTGGGGAGCTCCTGTCTTATCTGTTAAAAAGAAAGACGGATCTTTCAGAATGTGTATCGATTACCGGGAGTTGAATAAACTTACCATAAAGAATCGTTACCCATTACCCAGGATTGATGACTTATTTGACCAACTTCAAGGTTCGAGTGTTTACTCAAAGATCGACTTGAGATCAGGTTATCATCAACTGAGAGTCAGGGATGAAGATATTCCCAAGAGGTAGTTGAACCTTGTCAAAAGTGTGTTGAACTCACACAAGAGGTTGACTCTTTAAAAAGTAATGTTTCCAAGCTTCAAAACAAAGCATTAAATTTTTTAAAATTTAAAAAAAGTAGCATCGTTTTGGACGACATGTTAAGCCGTCAAAAATTGTCCCATGATAAAGAAGGTCTTGGATTTTCTAAAAATGAGAAAACCACTCCCGTAAGTCTAAACAAACCAATAGTGTTTGTAAAATTTAACTCTCATCCCTAATTCGATCTAAACCTGACCGATCTACCCACCCAAATTACTTTTGTTATTAAGAATTAACACATTTGTGTTTCTTTTTCATCACATATTGTTCTTGGTCTGTTCAATTGCTAGGGTTTTTTCTTTTTGAATCTAGGGTTTCTTCTTGCAAATTGATTCTTGTCTATTTGCTGCTACGATCCAAGCTGTTAAGATTGTTTTACTGATCGTAAAGGCCTATTGGTTTATAGTGATCACGCATACTTCAGGGTTTTTAGATTCGGTTGATCCTATTATGGTCGTTGTTAGGGTTTAGGTTTTGAAACTTGGTGGTGTAGTTTAGTATTACATGGTTTAATCATGAATTGTGGTTTCTTGGATTCAGGAGGGAGGAAGAATAATCATTGGAAAAAGGTAGATACTGTTTTAGGTTCTGGTTAGGTTACAAGATTAGATGGGATCATAAACGATGCTATTTCACTTGTTGATGTTGCTGCTGCAAAGGAGCTTGTTTCTTCGTCTATGGTTGACGAGAATGTGGCAAAGGAAAAGCCAAGTTCGTCTGATGAGACAACGGGTTTGGAGTCGTATCCACCACTCCCTATGTAGGTAACTACTACGACTGGTAATACTCCTGGTAAGTCTTTGTATGCTAATGTAACTGGTAAACCAAGTAGGAAGAAATTGAATTTTCATACTTTGTTTACACCGGGGGGTAATGGGATTGATGTGGTTATTCTGGTGGAGTCTATTTGTGCTATAAGCGAACAATTTGCTAATACAGCATATGGTTTTTTCTTGGGGAAGCATGTGGCATACCATGTTGTTGCTAAATATGTTTAGAACACATGGGGTAAATATGGGATTGTTCATTCTATGTTTAGCTCGCCTACCAAATTATTCTCCTTTCAATTTAGCTGCATGGTCAGATTAGATGCTATGCTTGATAATGGTCCTTGGTTTATTCAGAATAATCTGCTTATCTTGAAGAAATGGTATCTGGATGAGAACCTATTAAAAGAAGATGTTAGTACTATTCCAGTTTAGGTTAAACTCCATGGTGTACCTGTTACAGATTTTAGCGAGGATGGCTTGAGTGCCATTGATACTAAACTAAGTACTCCTCTAATGCTTGACTCTTATACATCTGATATGTGTATGCAATCTTGGGGTAGGTCAAGCTATGCTAGAGCTATGATTAAGCTTCGAGCTGATGTGGAGTTGAAAGATAACATTGTGGTGGCTATGCCTAAAATTACCGGGGAGGGTCATTATACAGGTAATATCCGTGTTAAGTATGAGTGGAAACCTCCTAGGTGTGCGTCTTGTAAGGTTTTTGGACATATTCATGAGGAATATCTGAAGAATACAGGCGCTTGTGAGACTAAAACTATGAAGAAGCCTAGTTAAACTTCCCGAGGTGTTCCGGTTGGTCCAAAAGTGGGGTTTAAACCTCATAAAGAATATAGACCTGTTCCTAAAAAGCCAAATGCTAGTTCTAGTGGTAATAAGAAGAAAGATGTGGAACCTACTATTGAGGTTAGTAAATCTAATCCATTTGATGTTCTTAATTCGGTTGACAATGATGTGGAGTTAGGTACCAATGGGGGACTACAGATTTGGTAAATAACAAGGCTAATTCAAATGGATCCTCTTTAATGAATGTTGATAATAGTAGTACTGGTACTGCTCCTATCATTGATAAAATTGGGAAGTTTGAAGATTTACTTACTAGTGGGCAAGCTATTCTTATGGATGAAGCTGGTAATCCTTTGAAGAAGGTAGAGTTTTCGGGTGATTATGAGTGTAAAGATGAGGTTGCATCAGTAGATAATGATATGGCTCGTTCTTTAGCTTCAGAAAGGGTAGGTTTTGGCACCCAAAGTTTACTAGAGTAATGGAGGGATTCGTATGGTAATGGTGACTATGATGAAGACCCATACGATGATTATATGTACGAAGGTCAAGATCTTCCTTAAGAGATTCAAGTTATATGCGATAATCTAGATATCTGGGTTCAAGGTCACAAGAAGAAATAAATTTATGTTTCTTTTGTCTAGTCATTTTGTGTACCTTCCTTTAAGGAAGTAGTTTTGCCCACGTAACGGGTGGAGATGTGGGACTCACCCTCATCCCTTGTACTTAAATTTTTTAGGCGTAATAAAATTTACCGGGGAAACCCTTTACCCAAAAAAGAATAAAGTCAAAAATAAATTTCGTCATATAGCTTTGTTAAACCCATTGTGCCTCAAACTTATTTTGCAAACACTCGAGGTCCCCAAGCACCCATTAGAAGAGTGGAAACAACACACCAAGGATATCACTCAGG
>BQNB010121873.1:0-20383 GCA_026074375.1 Tanacetum coccineum
CAAAATCATTCGGGCAAATACGTCCATAAGTGTGTTTGGTTGAGAAACTCGCATTTTTCCTAGGGGTCAAAGCCAGCATGCGCTTTAGATAGTGAAATGGTAATCTATTAACAAATTAGAATATAAATACTTCATCCAATATGGTATAAAAGTTAAAAGGTTAAATAAAAAAAGTACTTCTTCATAGCAATAATAACAATATCTCGATCTAGCTTGTTACCCTTAGTTATTTGCACTCATTGCTATATCATTTATTTGCAATAATGGTTGTGTAGATGACCCAATGGACCAAAAATATTTTACCACTTTAATAGACCGGGTTATATTACTCGAATAGGAATTTTACACATATGATTTTTAGACCTTTGCTATAATCACGCAGAAATTAAATATTCTTTTACAAAAATATTTATATGGGTTTCGGTTCCCAAACTTCAAAGAACCTATACCAACATTTTAAATATCTCATGTTTTGTCCTTTGTAATGACATGTTATAATACGTAGCATGTTTATAAATAAATTTACCTCTCATGAAACTAATAATGAGAATCCATAATTTGAGATGTACATTATATTCATGACCACATATAAACGAAACAACATTTCTCAGGACCATACTCGTAGGTTCGTGAGTATAGGTGAGGGACAAATTTTGTATATATAAGCTAGCCACAGAAGCCCTATGTAATTGTCTCTAGCCTATATGATAAACTATCAAGATTCAACACTAACCTGGTAACAACTGATGATCTCTGAAGCACGGATACCCCTGTTGGGCTGTCGTACCCGTTTGGGAACGCCTTGGGTACGCCCCCGAAACGTTTCCCTTATATTGGAAACGTTTCCTATGCCGTTTCCTAGAAGTATCTTATCCGTTTCTGGAATTCCAAGAGTTTCCAAGCCATTTTTAGGGCTTTAATGGGCTTTTTTATTCACGGGCTATACATTATATATACATATTCTGCCATCATCAGTCATCACTCTCGCAAATCTATTATGTTTATGGCTTCTCAAGAAGAAACACAACAAGAAACACAACAAGAAACACAAGATCAACCTCCATTGTGGGAATATGTGACTAAACTTGAATTTTTATAGTTTTTTATTGCCGTATCTTTGCTGTTCCCGTATCTTGAATTTTTGATTTTTTGTCGTTTCCCGTTCCCGTATCGTTCCCGTATTCCTTTGCCGTTCCGGTTTCGGTGCTACATAGGTGGCAAGGATATACGCCGAAATCTTTCTTGGACTGTATCCATGGAAAGCAAGTAGTCAAACGAATTAACATCCCAATGGAGATATCTCCTATCAACTAATACCGGGTCAGGCCAAGAATACTTCCTTTGACCCGTATATAAAGGCCCATTAATCTTTTTCCATGTTGAGGAATTAAAATTGCCAGGTTTCAAGATTATGAGCTCGGATTGGATAGGCGGACCATTAAACACATGAACAACCTTGTATACTTGTTTGAACCTATCATAGGAAAACCCCACTCCACATTTACGATCATAATGCCCTCTATACGACAAAGAACATTGAGGAAGAAACCATCCTTCCTTGGTCAATATGTTATATAAGTAAAGAGACCTTTTTTGACGGTGGCCTGATATCAGTAGGTACTCGTTTACCCAAGACCTTAAACCCCCCTTATAGGGTATTTCAAGATCTTGTTCTTTGACTGCAAGCTCTCCTCCCTCTCCTGTTATCATAGAGACACGGTGCCTGGGAGTCCAGGGTTCGTACTGGTACATAAAAGGGAAATGGTTTACCAAAATTCTGTAGTTAGTCAAAAAAATTATACATTTGGTTGAGTTGCGTTTTAATTGGGTTCTGTCACCATGTTGCACCATAGCAACTCTAATAGCGGAAGGGTTCATTAGCTGGAAGCTTTCTATGAGAATGAGTAAAACAACGTCATCAGGAAGAAGCGCAAAACGGTCAACATTTTCTTTCTTTCTTGATCCCCTCCTTGTTGCCTTCTTCATCCAATTCTGTATCACAAGCAGAAATAAAAATAAAGATTGATCCTTAAGGGCAACTTACTCTGTAAAAATCCAACCACATTCATTGACTGCCTAGGTAATTAAAGGAAACTTCTAGACAATATACACTTTTTCTTGCATGGGCCGCTAACTGTGGTTCTCAACGATTCTTCTAAGTAAGTCTCAGTGATGTAACAGATCATAGAAGTTACATTTACTTAGCCACAAAAACTAACATCAATCAATCGAGATCATAAAGACTTGAAGTTACTATATAAGCTTAAGAGTAAAGTATATTTTTGGTCCTTGTGGTTTGGTGCGTTTTTCACTTTTGGTCCAAAATTCAAAAACGCTTTGGTTTTAGTCCAAAAGTGATACTTTGGTTTCACTTTCAGTCCAAAAGCATGTTTTTTTAGTCCTTGTGGTTTGGTGAGTATTTCACTTTTGGTCCAAATTTTCAACATGTTTGGATTGAAAGTGAAACAAAAGTATCACTTTTGGACTAAAACCAAAACAGTTTTGAATTGTGGACCAAAAGTGAAAAACGCACCAAACCACAAGGACCAAAAATGTACTTTACTCTAAGCTTAATTACAAATTCAAAGGCCAGTATGTAACAAACATGTTGAATTAAGTACATATATACACTAGACAACACATACATCGCATATCAATGGCATAATGGGTCACACATGTAAAATTATAAAAAATAATTTAAGAAGAAATGGGTTCAAATCCAAAAGTCGCCAAAAGTATTTTAAGGCGTATGTTTATATGACCATCTGTTTACTCCAAATATATATTTAAGGCATATGTGCAGGTTAATGCAGAATAAGACACGAGTTCACACAGTATTTTTGCCTTGCCAAACTGAAACAAGAAATAATCTTATAGAAAAGGAGAAACAATAAGATTATTTTGCTAAAAAACGCAGAAAAAGTTGTAAAGTTCCAAGTCGGCTGAAGCTTTTACAGGTTCCAATAAGCATGCTAAGGAACTTCCAACCAAAAACAGCAAACTTCGGTAAGGACAAATCATCAACGGTTTCATATATAGTTCAAAACAATGTCAAAGAAATAGAAGCAGAAAATGGCTCCTCGTTACATTAAAAAAGCATTCCCATTGCATAAAACGGTTTAAAATCTATAACAGCAATATGGGGCCTCAATATTCAGTCTTGACTAAATTTCCGCTTTAACTAAAACAACTAAGATAACGACATTTGTAAAATTGTAAGCGTTCTGCTTCAGTGTCAGAATAATTATCAAGAGACACACTCGCTGATTTTAGTTTTGGTGTAGATGCTAGAAGAGATACACTCGGTAGTAGCTATCTGAGTTTACCAATACCCCTCAGTTTTTTTTATTAAATACGACAAAGTTACTATATCATAGCACATACACAGCTAACAAAGTTTACATTATTTATTTATTAATCACGACAAATTACAGCAATGTATACAATTGAGCACTGTAAAGGTTTAAAGGTGTGTCACTAAGAGTTATGGAACCAAGTACCCAAGCTAAGCAACACATAGCTAAACTGTTTTCGTCTTTCGATAAGGACAAGTATTACTTGACTACAGATACATTTTCAGTGCTTACCAGCAACAGTCTAGAATTCTACACGATTGAAGTGGATAGCAAATTTTCAGCTGAAAATATCCAAGACAGTGTTTAGTTTAGCCGTTGCATGTCATTTAGGTGAAAATCGGTTCTCATTTTGGTGAAGGTTGAATGACTGAAAGATCAATATTAAGGTTCTAGTCATTGTGACCAAGGCAGATTCTGACTAATTATTACTTTTCATATGTAAAATCATAAATCTTACAAGAGAAAATAAGAACAAAGATTGACGCTCTCTCTAATGACGCTAAATTCTACCTTGACGATACTTATAAAGTAGATATAACATGGAAACTATATAACTAGTACTAATTTCTTAACATTAAGACGCATCTACAATGGTTCGCTTATGCAAAAAGCAGCTCAATCAACAATTCAACACTAAACATTTCTACAGGCACAAGCGTTCACATATGCAAAAAGCAGCTCAATCGACACTAAGAACTTTTCATAATAGTGAAGTATTCGCCTACTGCAGATTACAGATTTAACGATGATTTGGTTAAAGCAACGCACATAGTCAACAGCATCCACCTTTCTTATGTTGTATAAATTTGTATATTATAAAAAAGTTGATAGTGGACATATCATTTAGATGCAAACAGTCGATATACATAATCAAAACAAGTAACTGTCTCTAGATCGTTAAGTTACCCACCCATACACAAGATATGAAACTCGAGACGTTTAACTAAAAGCAGATACAAATATCATCAATTAACCACCTGAAATTGCGCCTTTGTTTACTTTGAGCTCAAATGCTTTTGCTAAGGAAGTCACTTTACGACCACAAATACGGATAGCCAAAAAAGATGAGCAAATATGACACAGTCAAATGATTACAGAAATAAAATCCCACAGTGTTGCTTGTTTTTAGTATACAAAACCACGGGTTATCATAGTCATCGATGGTATTACATTATCTATCACAAATAAACTGACCAGATTCATTACACCTACAAGTTAGTATAGGGAACATCCAAAAATGATACACAAGTTCTCCTATTATTCACGCAATATCCAAAACATCATAATTCGAAAATGGTGACCAGATTCACAAACAAGAGATAACATCACGAAACAGCTTATGTGCTTAATATACCATTTATATTGTGTAAACATGCAAATGAAATTAACACAAAACAACTATCTAGTATTCTAGATGTGCCATGTCAGCATTGGTTATCAAATTGTCTGTTAGTGGCGAACCCAGGACCAAAACTCGTGAGTTGCATTTTTGTTTAAGCTTATTTTTGGGCTTACGAGTTTATCTAACTTTGAAATTCATCGGATAATATAAGTTTGTTATATCATAAAAAACTTATAAAACTCTCATAAGTTTCAAAACCGCTTAGGTGTTTGTTTCGGCTTATATGGCGGGCTTATGGCATATTTGGTTTTTCGGCTTATGCTTCATAAGCTCATCTTTTGCGGCTTATGCCGCAACTTTTCAGCTTGTATAAGCTTATTATGACAGGATAAGTTTATATAAGTTGGGAAGTTTTAAAAAAAGCCACAAAAAATGAGCTTATGAAACATAAGCCGAAAACCAAATAAGCTATAATCCTGCTATATAAGCCGAAACAAACGCCAAACAGCTCACAAGCCCAAAGACAAGCTTAAACAAAGGCCCCTAAAACCAATTAAGACCAATGAAGGTGTTTGTTTGAGCTTATCTCGTTTCGGCTTATATATCATAAACCCAATTTTTCCGGCTTATTTTGAAACTTTTAAGCCTAAATATGACTTAAATAAGCTAACAAATAAGCAATGAGTAAAAGAAGCTCATAAGGCAAAATAAGCTTAAATAACTACCTCTTTTTAACAAACGATAGTACAGTAAAAGGAATCAAACCTGCAAATATTGTGGTTCGGTTGGGTGAACAGCTTATTCAAGTTTATAAGGGAGTCCGCTTTAAATAGTTTTTGTTTTTCAACAATTTTACAGCTTTAATTTTAATTATTACTCGTATTATTATTACTATTATTTATATATAAAAATATATGAATAAAATGTATTTTAATTGACATAATTTTTATCAAGTATTATATAAACATACAAAAATGTTTAAGTAAGGGTGTGTTTGTTTTATTATGATGTGTTTGGGTCTGAATGTGATTACTATATGTTACCGGGTTATAAAGTGTGAATAATGTTGTTTGTTTTTTATAAATGTAGGCTTTTATGGTGTGTTTTTTAAATACATATTAAACTATTTATAGTCAATTTATAATAGCCAAATTCATATATAATTATTTCAGCCCATCGATTTTTTATATAAATAACAATACGACCAAATATATAACCTCATGTTTCTCACCTCTTCCTAGGGGGTGTTTGTATTTGTGTTTTGAATTGAATTATTACATTATCACGTTTATAAATCGTAAATAAGTAACTATTGGTGTTTAGCAATCATTTTAAAATAATTGATTATATGCGTTTTTAAATCACCAAAACGTCATTTTGTATAATCCAAGGATGAGGTGCTTTTCCAAAACGCAAGAAGTGATTGCACATGTGGCCCACAAAAAGCAAACATAATTGTCTATATTACCCTTTTCATTTTATTTTCATGTAGCCTAACTTAGTAATGCAAATGTATGCTTTTGTAATTTTACTTATTAAGTGACAAAATAATAACATTTGCCAAACACTAAAAAATCTGATTATCTGATTATTGCGATATCAAACAACATAATCAAACCTAAACACTACTTTTCAAAATCACGTTTTGTAATAGCTGATTACCTGATTATTCATTTTCAAAACGCATAATCTATTTTAAATAAGCAAACCCAAACACCCCCTAGTTCCTAAAACATACGCAGCCACCACAGTAATTAACTTTATATCCTCACGTTTCTCACTCAAAAATGATAAACAAATCCAAACCACAAACGAATACAAGCGACCCTTATGTTTTATGTTTCCTTTAATCTCGAATAACACAAGGACCCTTATGTCGAGGTAGCATGCTCTTCAAACGTCACGTAACCTGAAATGTGAACCTATTTTGTTTAGTAAGTCGTTAGGTAGCATGTTTTCTGAGTACATGGGTTTTAGAGGTTTTCGATAGGTGACAAAATGTTCCTTTATTCTTCATAACTACTGACTAACTCATAAACGTCTTTTTTTCAAAAGTTATTTCTGGAGAGTGTTTGAATTATCATACCTTTTGCAAATGATTAGGTGAAAAAGTTAGATAGCATTTTTTTTAAGTGTTTGGGCTAACATGGACAACCAAAGCATTTCATCCACATTGTTCCCAACAAAACCAACAACATGTTGACAATCATCGACAATGGAGTTGGAATGACCTATGTTGGTGAGTAATAATTGTACTTCTGTACTTAATGTATAATAGTGTATTAATTGGAACACGGTGTAACTTTATATATTGTTTTCACTTTACATAGGTGAAGACTTTTGGTATAGGTCGGGTTCTACTCTGCTTACTTGGTTGCTGATAAAGTTTTGGTCACCACCAAGCACATTGATGATGAACGTATGTTTGGGAGTCACATGCAGGTGGGTCGTTCACTATCACTAAGGACATTTATGGTGAAAACCTTGGTCGATGGATTAAGATGACACTTTACCTAGAAGAGGATCGGCTCGAGTACCTCGTGATTCTAATTCTAGCGGCTAGTATATTTTAATTGGTTTTAGACATTTTGGTTGCAATGTGTAAACAATTTGGCTATCATATAATTAAACTATTGGGTTAAGCCATTGTTGATTAAGAGGGTGTTTGGCTTTGCGTTGTAAAGTAAATTATTAGATTATTATGATTTGTTAACGTAAATATTTCACTTTTAGTGTTTTGGGTAGATTGGGATGTCGGGTCCCACGGATGGCGCCAAATGTTAAGGTAAATTTACGTGGACTGATTGAGCTTGGTAAAAATGACCTCAGCCTTGATGAATATCTGGATCAGCTTGGTTCCTTCGGATCTTATTCCTTCGTCTCCTGGCTAAAAATAAGAAAGAACACCGTTAGCTCGCTCCGGGGTGTGAATCTGAGACTAACTCTGGCGTGAGAATAAGTACGGTGATATGAGATAAATGCGGAGAATAGAAAGTATGGTCCAGAGTAGGTGTTGTGTGTCATCCTAGGGAAATGAGCTCTCCCTTTATACTATTTGGGATTCACTACAAGACATAACCGTGGGGATCTCTCTTGGTACAATTTGTCGGCTACGTGTCATTCCAAGGACTGTGGTCCTTCACAAGGACTTTACCTTTGTCGGATTGTCCTTAGATACCGTTGTGCTAGGACAGAGCTAATAACTCCGAACCTGATATGTCCTTTGACATACCAGCTTCTCCGGCGTTCTAGTGGTGACTTCGGACCTGATTTGTCCTTCGACAAGTCAGCATCTCCGGAGCGTTTGTTTAGTTTAGCCCGTGTTAGTTTGGCAGGAGTATCTAAGCTACATTTCTCCTTCGGATGTTCCGGGGGAGACTTTACCTCATCACTTTCCTTTCCCTCAGCCTTGGATTTTGCAAAATAAGCATCGGAGGAGGAAAGTTTGTCATTAAACCCAGAAACCTGCCTCTTTAAGGCAGACACTTGAAGCTCCAGCCTAGTCAAACCAGCAACCCTCTCCTCATAACCCTTCAGCCTAGAATCCGCTGCTAACACATACTCATGATGAGACTGAAGCAAGCCACGATACCGAGCAAGAAGCTCACCACCATGCAACATCATCATATAATGCAACACACTCATCTTGGCAGTTAACTGATCATCAGACAAGGTTTCAACCCGGATCATTTCTCCCGGTGTGGGAAACTGGTCCACCATCGTCTTACAAACAACAGGATCCTTAAAGACTTCCTTGGTCAGAACTCCGAAAGTAGGCCAGTAAGGAGCATCCCACTCCTCGCGAGTAAACTAGTAATTCCCAGCAACACCACCTTCAAGATATGCAACATGATAAGGACCAGCAGAAAAGGGAAATAAGTTCGTATGAATAGCATCTCCGAAGACATATCTAAATGAAGAGGCAGGACCGGAGGATGGCCTCGGTCGGCTCGCACCAATAGACGGTGCAGCAGTATCATCGGCCATAATGCCCTTGCCCCGAGAATCTGCAAAATAGAGACACATTAAGACAAAGAAAGAAGACAAGAACACAAGCAAGTTAAAGACCGAAAACACATACCTCGGGTGCTAGGACCTTCAGCAGCGGGAGCAGCAGAGCTCCCGCCCTGGTTCCTGAAGAGGGGATCACAGCAGCAGAACGAATGGGGGTAACCAGCGAAATCTCAACACAAGCGTCATCATCATCAGCACTTTCATTATCGGAATTATCCATAAACGAACCAGGGCGAGTAGTACTACCGGACGATTGAGTCAGGCCAGACTTAGGGGGTGTTTCTTTTTTGCTTAATATCCTAGATGGAAAAATTTCTTAATGCAACCAGGAAAAAAATTATTTCTTTTTTGCTTAATACGAAAGTAAATCCTGTTTCTAAAAATGGTGCTAAAAAGAAGGTTGTTTCCATCTAGGATCCTATATCACAAATTTACCCACACATCTTTCTTTTATTCTTTCTTCTCCTAACATAACCCACTTGTTTTTAACATCTTCGGCTCTACCACACCTACTTCCCATGGCAACTAACATACCACTCTAATCCGTTGCCTTACTCCTCATGCTAACCACTGAATTGTCGTCTCGACTCTTTTGATCCCTCCAACATGTTTTTTTTATGTCGACTTCATTATCTCATATTTGTTTATGTATAAAACTGCATAAAAGTTACGTGTTTTTTCTTCTTTAAATTCCCTATTTAGATGGACTTGTCTTAAGTTTTTGAAAATTTATAGTAATTGAAGTTTGATTATGTATCATTTATACTTGATTTTTGATTCTTTTGGTTTTCGATATGTGATCATTGTTCTATATGTGATTTTAAAAATAAGGGTAAATCAACCATTTAGGTTTTTGAGATTCTCATTCAGGATGAAAAAGAAACAGGATATTTTCAGACATGATTATTTTCAGACAGGATTATTAATCTAGACAGGAACTATTACCAGACAGGAAAAAAAGAATCAGCCCCCTAGTGCGCTTGGCAACATGGATCGAGGTGGCACCAAAAGTAGAGGCCTTTCGCTTCTGAGAAGCTTCAGCCTTGGCAAGAATCTTGGCACTAGGAGTACCCATAACAAGATCCTCTAGAGTAGGATCCGGAATAACATCATCGACAGCAGCAGGAGGAGTACAGTAAAAGGAAAGCCTCTGAAGGGTCGGTCTGATATCATGATGAGGCTCCTCCTGAACCTCAGCACCAGTCTACTCAGGAAGACAGAGAAAATCATAAATACCCATAACTGCGAAAAAGGAAAACAACAATGAATGCAAGCAACAAAAGACAAATATACAACAGAACATAGTCAAAACCCACCCCCATACCATTTCCATCGACACCCTAGAGTACTGGATCACAAACATGGCTCTTCCAAACACGACTCAACCCAGATAAAACCAACACCCCCTCAGGCATATCCCTCAGCTTTATCATATGCGCACTCAAATGGCGAATATCAGCCATACTAAAAGCGCCAACAGCGGGCCGAGGATTATCAATCGTTGCACTTGGATGTCTCCAGACCATAAAGTCGGGAATGGCCCTACGATCGATAAAAAAGAAACCACTTTTCTAATGCTTCATACAAGAGTGATTATCATCAATGCAAACCGAGAAGGAGCACGACGCTTGGCAAAAGAAAACCAATCACCCTATTTGCATAAAGTCTGGAAAATCCTAAATAATGCCACCGTTGGTTCTATTTGTAAGGACCGACAAAGAACCTCAAAAGTAATTACCGTATTCAGGCCCAAGGGGCCCAGCTGAGATAAATGAACCCTATAATGTTTGATAAGGGACATAAGGAACGAAGAAAAAGGAATGCGAACACCAGAAAAATCAAACATCTGATGATAAATACCAATGGCATTGTCCAGAAGCTCGAACGTCACAAATTCTTCAAAAGTAAGCCGAGGGTGAAGGTCATGGGGTATCTTATATTTAATGATTAGATCGTTTAGGTCATCCTGGGTGAGTCGGGAATGGTACATATCCATATCCTTTTTGGCCATAATTGAAAAAATAAGAAGTGAAGAAAAAGATATGTAGGAAGGGGAAGAATCCAGAGCAAAATAAGCAGCGGCAGAAAGCAAAAACAATAGCTCCGGAAACAGTATGTGTTTTTTACTATAGCAAGGGTAAAGCAAAAAGTAAAACGAAGGCTGCTATTTATAGGTAAAGAAGGAAAAGACGTGACGATTGGGAAATTACCTTTAATGTATGACACGTCGCAAAGAAAATGTGTGGACAACAAACAAGCCACGTCCTCATAGGCAGAACATTAATGACGCAGGATACACTTAAGTCTAGCACTGACAAGCTAGCTTGACAGATACTAGACTAGGGGACATGATGAGGTATAGTCTTCCTCGAAACACCCGAAGGAGAAATATAGCTTAGATACTCGTGCCAAACTAACACGGGCTAAACTAAGCAAACGCTTCAGAGATGCTGACTTGTCGAAGGACATGTCAGGTCCGGAGTCACCACCAAAACCCCGGAGAAGCTGGTATGTCAAAGGACATATCAGGTTCGGAGTTATTAGCTTCGTCCTAGCACAGCAGTATCAAAGGACAATCTGACAAAGGTACAGTCCTTGTGAAGGACCACGGTCATTGGAATGACACGTAGCCGACAAATCGTACCAAGAGAGAGCCTCACGGTTATGTCTTGTGGTGAATCCCAAATAGTATAATAGGATAGCTTATTTCCCTAGGACGGAGGATACAACACCTTCTCCGGAACATACTTTCTATTCTCCGTATTTATCTCACATCACCATACTTACTCTTACGCTGAAGTTGGTCTTGGATTAACACCCCGGGGCGAGCTAAAGTGTTCTTTCTTATTTTTAGCCAGGAGACGAAGGATTAATATCCAAAGGAACCGATCTGATCCAGATATTAAAATAAGATGTAGTATAACACAAGGAAGACTGTTGGTCTATATATTATGAGTAAGGTCCTATATGAAACGCAATTCACAATGAAAATGGATTAGAGGTCTTAGAGAGAGGTTATCAGGAAATACATATGAGTGTAGCTTGAAAACTTTTAAAAGAGTCTAAAGCCTCTAGCTCTGGGCCTTCAACCATGGAAATATTAGTAGAAGGAACATTTGGTTTTAGTACATGTGCTGCAACAATACATCCCCACGATTCAACGATATTGTCTGACCACGAGTTTCATGTCTATAATACTCTTATAATTATCTGAAGGAGAATTTTGTGGATTAGAATCCATACTGTCAATGAGCTATTAGATAAAATTGGGGGAGTATGTAAATGATGTTCAAAGAGAGGCAAGTAAAAGAGTTTTGTTTTGAATCTGAGAAAACTATGATTGACATTCAAAAGTCAAACATAAAGAGTTGAAATATTAAATTGCTAAAGAACTGATTAGGAGAGTGAGGAATAAAATGGTTTTTTCACTTTGTCGAAAACAATTTTTTTACAGGATTTTCGAGTCTGGAAGCAGTGATGTGAACAACTCAAAAGTAAGAGATTCTTGGGATTTGAAAAATAAGCCGGATGGATAAAGTGTGAAGAAGATGGTAACATCTGGGAGATGTCCCAAAGAGAAGAAGACAGTCTTGTTCACGAGTATGAACGTCGAATTGCTTTCAGCAAATTCCAGGTTTCTTTTCTTTTCTACTCTTTATTCATATCATCATATGTCAATGATTGTGGCTAGAGAACGTTGTTAAATCTTATGTTTTTGTTTGGGTATTATGCAGATAGCTAGTTGCTTTATTAAGCAGCATATATTTAGTCGAAGGAGACCGATTGATGGATGGAAGTACATGATTGAAGAATTGGGACCGAATGCCAAGAGAAGCGTTTCAAGATTACCCAGCCTTGCTGATCCGGCTACTTAACCTTTTACGGAGGAAAAGATACCAATTGCCACTACAAACACAAGAGGAAGATAGATATATAGATAATCTTTATTGATATCGTTGAAGATCTATTTCAGAAGTTGTGTATGCGGGACAAGTACCAGAAGTTGAAGCAATAATAGCCTCCATCTAATTGGACTATAAGTACATTAACTACTAAAGGAAAACATGTTGAATTCCGATCACAGATTCTTAAAAGACCTGGTTATGCTAACAAAGAGGTTAATGAGTTTAGCATTGAACCTACCAGTGATGAGTTAAATTCAGATGAGTCTGAAGTGGATGAACTTGGCGAATGTGTTTTTATTTAGTGAGATACTAGTATTAAACATTGTATTTGATAAATGGGCAAATCTGCTCAGTCGAATATGCAGAAAATGATAACGTACATTTCTGGTTTACAACTTCACTGGATGGATCAGTCACACGTATATGTTTTTTGTTTCACCACATGTATGTTATATCCAAGTGCTTTGTTTTCGAGAATGCATATAAGATTCTTGGCAAGTTGGGTATGCTTATCGTGGTCATCTCGTAATACTATGCCATTGAGTTATGGTTGGATATCATGAACTCATAAGACACCTGGATATGAGAGTAAATTGCATTTTTGGTCCCTGTGGTATGGCCAAATTACAGGCTTGGGACCCTAACTTTTAAAATTGCAGTGATGGTCCTTATTTTCAAGTTTGGGTTACAGGTTTGGTCCTTTTGGGTTGCATTTTTGGTCCCTGTGGTTTGGCCAATTGTAGGTTTGGTCCTGGCCCGGGGCAAAATTTGCAACGGAAACTTGAAAATAGGGACCATCACTGCAATTTTAAACGTTAGGGTCCCAAACCTTCAATTTGGCCATACCACAGGGACCAAAAATGCAATTAACTCTGGATATGAGGTGGTATTGTTGTATCGGTTGATATTTTGATTGAAAAATACTGAAATTCGACATACCAACAACCAAGCATGCCTTTAATTACTTATTCATATAGCTCTAATAAAAGCAAATTTGGGTACCCGTTGAGATTTGTTGCGTATATATTGTGAGATAGTTAGACATTTGTATAGTTAGACATTTGTTGTGAGATAGTTACTGTTGAAAAAGAAAAGTTAAAGGAAGTCAACACAGGGGTTCTCGGGAACCCTATGGAGTTTTTGGATATAATGTTAATTTTTGAGAAAAACATCATTTTTTCCTAAATGCATCTTAAATGCACCCGGTCCATCAAAATGTGATTCTAGTATTACGGTTCAAAAATTTATGTGCACCCGACCATATTTGGTCCTGATTCCATCCCTGAGTCAACATATCTAATGATATTCGGTTTGGTTATTTTTGTTAATGTTTTTTTTGGTAAAACTGAAAAGCGAACTGAATCGAATTCAAATTGGATTTAACCAAAACAAAAATTGGATTTGAATTCGGTTTTGTTTTCGGGTTGACCCGAATGACACAATTTATTATTGTTTTAAAATTTAAATTATATAGATTTTTAGAAAAAAAAATCAATTTTTTTTAAATTTTAGACTAGGAAAATATTTTAAGTGTCTTTTATTGTACATAAATATATATAAAAAAAAACTATATTTATATGAATTTGTTTTTTTGATTTGATTCGGTCTACATTTTGCAAAAATATATTCAAACCGAAAACCGAATAAATAATTCGCTTTCGTTTTTTTGGTTTTCGGTAAGGCTGTAAATGAACTAAACGTTCAGTGAACATTTCATGAACCGTTTGGTAAAAAGTTAGTTTATTTTGGTTTATTTATTAAATTAACGAGCATGAACTATATTTTACGTTAATTTAGTTAAATGAATGAACATGAACAAAAGTCACGTCTATTTATTTATGTTCGTGAACGTCCGATTATGCGTTCGTTAATGTTCATTTATGTATTTATCTGTTTATGTTCGTACACCGTGTCTTTTAATTATATTTCATTAAAACTCATTTACTTAAACAAAACAAAACTTATAAAACATAATATTATCATATTATGAATACTTTAATAAAGTTTATGTTTGTTTTCTCACGTTTATTTATGTTCGTTTAATGTCTAAATGAACGAACATAAACGAACATGAGCAACACATTTTCTTAATGAACGAACATGATAAAAAAATTTGTTCGTTTAAGCGTTTGTGTTTGTTTATTTGTCCGGTAAAACTTAAACGAACGAGCATGAACAAGATTCCGTCTGTGTTCGTCCGGTTTGTTTACATCTCTAATTTTTGGTTCGTTTACATCCCTAATTACCCAATTTGCGTTGTGAACATTTTAGTAATGATCATCTATTAAACTCAGATTTATACTCTACCCCTAGTTAATGGGCCTAGATTGGTCCATTGGGCCTTACTAAAGATAATTTATTAAACCCACTTAACAAACTAACAAAGTACAATCACACGTCACACGAAGTGAAGGCTCGCGAAGTAGGTTTTTTTTTCTATAGCTCAAGTTTCATAAAATGACGTGAATATACATGATTGATGTTCAAAACTCTTATTTTATCCCTCTTCTTATTAACGAGGATGATATAGCCCGCGCTTCGCTGCGGGTTTATAAGTTTTGTTTGTTTCATTGCGCAATTATAAATATATTAAAATGCTCTAGAAATGTTTTCTAATAACCGCTAGTTATGTTTCGTTTTTCATTATAATGTTTTGAAAAAATCACGTGTCTTGCAATTTGTAAACCTGTAAAAATCATAACAAGTAATAATAAGTTATATCTTTTGTTTCATTATAAAGTTTGTAGACGGAAGTAGTATATAAAAAAAGGTCGTAAATATAAAAACTTAAAGATAATTTTTGAGTTAACTTGTTCGTAGTTTAGGTGAGTTGGAATTGTAACTTTTTCATTTTAGATTTGAGCCTTGTATTGGGCCAAGCCTTAAGTCCACATCAAAACGACATCGTTGGCCGTCGTTTATGAACGGCAAATATTTTTTTTTATCTCGCGCGACGGCGCTATTTTATAACTTAGGGGTTGATTTATGCTATTTTTATACTCAAGAGGGTTTTTTTTTCTTTCTTTTTTTAGCTAAGAGGTGTTTTCATAGCATGTTCTTTATTTTTCAAAAGGTTTTTTAAGTATTGAATACCGTGAATTTTGAATTAGTATTAGTTTATTGGTGTGTTTAGAAAAGAATAACGTTTTTTAAAATCTATATATTAAAATGCAACATTTTTTATAAAATCGTACGTATATAAAAAGTATTGCAATATTGGGCTCGTTTTTTTCGCAAATTCCGAAGATGGAATTCCGCGTGTATTTTATTTATTTGAATGAATAGTTGGATATGCGTTATATATGTGATAAATAAAGTTTAGTATATAAAAGATTCGTAAATAGGTAAAAGTTGAGGTACGGTTTGTAAGTTTTTTTTCATATTTATATTAAACTTCAACATTTTTTATAAAATCGTGCGTATTAGAAGCAATAGTCAATATTTGCTCAGTTTTATTCTAAATTCAAGAATCTTTCCGGCGGAATATGTAGGGTCGATCTTACATGAGATCGTGGTAGATAGGTAAATAAAGTTTATTAAATATAAAAGTCGTAAATAGTTAAAAGTTGAAGGTCCGTTTTGTAAAGTTTTTTTAATTCTATTTTGGGTCGGTGGATTTTTTTTTTCTTTGGGCTAATGGTTTTGGGCCAGATTTTGAACTAATATTTATTGGGCCAGATTTTGTCTTGTAGCGTAATGCTAATTAAGATATATAGTAATTATCAAATGATATTGAACCACCTCAATTTTGTGGAAATATTTTTGTGAAGTTTATGTGAGCATAACATGCCTCCTATTTAAGTTATAAAGTTTAGGGTGTTACTATTAGTACCCGTTACGTCTCTTAACAACACCCCCTCTCAATGTCACATTATTAATAGGATAAGATCGTTTTATATGTTTTTGTTCTGTGTCTTTTGTCTTTTACTACTTTTTACTTGTCAAACTTTATAGTTTTTGTGTTCCGCATTTTTTCGACAGTTTTACCTACTTTATTAACATGACAAGACAATTTTTAATGGTTTTTTGCGCCATATTTTTTTACTAGTTTTAACTTATTAAAATAGAGAGGTATTACTTGCAAAAAGTTTTACTACTTTATTAACATTTCATGAGTAAAAAAGTTTGCAATTTTATTTGTTGACTATTTGGTCCATTGGGCCTTACTACAGATGACATATAAAATCCACTAAACAAAGTACAATCATTTTAACAAGTACAACAACTGATCATAGAGAAAACACAAACACATGTTTCTCCGGAGGTTTGCAAGGCCATCATTATCCTTAAAAATGATGTCGGCTAAGGAAACAGCAGCCATTGTGGGTCAAAAAGTGGGCCCAGAAGTGGTTCCCAACTCTAGGGAGGTACTCATTGGCATGTACAGTAAAACCCTAAACATTATTACACGTGTACCTCAAGATGAGGGTTACCGTAAATCCATGGAGACTCTCACGCGCCAACGACTCGCGTTCTGCGAAGCCGAAAAGGATGTCGAAAATATCAAAAAGAAAAGTTTGAGTATAAAGTCCTTGACAATATACTCTTTTATTATTTGCTTCAACTTTATATGCATTGTTTGTTTCGGCTTGTATGTGGGCTTATGAGCTTCTTTGATTTCGTCTTTTATTTCATAAGCCCCAATTTTCTTGTAAGTTTATTACGATGGGGTGTTTGTTTCGGGCTTATATGTGAGCTTATGAGCTTATTTGATTTCGGATAACCCTCAATTTTCTGGCTTATTTTGAGACTTGTGGGCTTATATTAGTTTATTACGATATGATAAACTTATATAAACCCATAAATCCTAAAATAAGCCAGAAAATTGGAGCTTATGAAATATAAGCCGAAACATATGAGCCGAAACAAACACCCCCGATATGATAAACTTATATAAGCCCATAAGTCTCAAAATTAAGCTAAAAATTAGGGCTTCTGAAATATAAGCCGAAATCAAATAAGCTCATAAGCCCACATATAAGCCGAAACAAACACCCCCTATATACATTGTATCATACAAGGCTAAGTTTGAGTATAAACTAGTTTATTAACAACACCTATTTGATATGTAGACATACGATGTCTCTTTTCCTTTTTAGCGTACACTAGATTTGTGCCCAGCAACCCGTTCGACCACAAATTTGCCTACTTTCTTTATCATGATGTGACAACCACAGTTTCACCCTCCATATAAGAAGCTATCTCCTCACCAAAAGTGATGTCGTTGCCAAAATTTGGCTTTTCGAGGAATGCGGAAAACTAAAATTCATGGGGATGATATTGATCCATTATTAGTTTTGATAACAGGAGTTCATGAAGCAACACCATGCATTAGGAATATACCATTGGATCACCTTTACCACCTCTCTTACCACCCATTATCGAGAGTCTGAGTTAGTCTGGTCCTTTGTAGACAGAATAATATGCGATTATAGACTATGAAAGGTTTCGTTTGTTTTTTTAGAGGTTTTACTTCTTCATCTACAAACCATGTCTGCAGAAGAAGAGGTACATCTAAAGTCTTCATCTGCATGAAAAAGACCGTTTGTTTTTGTTCTAATTAAGTACTTCTTTCATTTTTGTTTCTTTATCTTTTTACTAGTGTTTTTTACGTTTTCGTCTGTTTTTTTACGTTTTGGTCAGTTATTTTACGTTTTCGTCAGTTATTTTACGTTTTCGTCAGTTTTATACGTTTTCGTCAGTATTTTTACGTTTTCGTCAGTTTTTTATGTTTTTGTCTGTTTTTTACATCTTCTTCAGTTATTTTACGTTTTTGTCAGTTTTATTTTACGTTTTCTTTAGTTTTTTTACGTTTACGTCAGTTTTTTTACGACTCCCTTTTGCTTGTGCGTCGGTCCTTAGGTCTTTCCTTTAGCGTTTTTTGATGTCGCTCGTTTTGTGCTTTTTCGTAGGCTTTCTTGCGTGGTTTGATTGTTGGTTCTGAGTGTTTGTTGTAGGCTTGCTTAGTTATGGCGCGCTTGCTTAGTTTTCTTGTTTTTCTGCGTTTTTTGCCTCATCTTCTCCCGTGGTCTATTCTTGTTTGGTTTTTGGTGCTTTGCGTTGTCTGCTTGTTTGTCTTCGCCGTTCTCTCTATGTGTTTTATTTTCAGTGTGTTTTGTTTCCCGTTATTTATCTTGTTTTTTGCCTTCGCATGCCTTGATCACGCTTATCTATCTTGCAAAAAAAAAATTATAGAAAAAATTATATTTATGTGGTGTCTTGCGTGCATGTCGTGTGCGTTGGTGTGAGTATGCGCGCGTGTGTGTGAGAGTGAGAGTGTGTGTGTGGGGGGGTGGTGAGTGCTTGGGGCGTGTGTGTCCGATAAGTGAGAAGAAGAGAAAAGAAGAGGTAAGAAGTGAAATATTTTGTCTGAATTTTTGAAGAGGTTAGAAGTGATTTTTACCACTTATCTCTGCATAAAAACAAACAAAAAACGTCTAAGAGACTGCAGTCATAAGTGTTGAAAAGAGGTTAGAAGATGTTATTTGGAAAAAAACAAACAAAAGTGAAGAAATGGAAATTAAGCAAAAATTGTGTGAAGAAGAAACACCTTCTAAAATTGCTTAAGATAATTTTTGTGTGAGTGCTAAGATTTGAGACATCATATGAGTCAGTCTAGATAGTGATTCGTTCATGGAATTCAAGGTTTCAAAGAGGAAGACCTCAATAAGTTCAATGTCTGTTTCATTTGTGATCGATTTTGTATCAGTAGAAAGTTTTGTCTCTTCAGAAAGAGGTGCCTCGTAATGCTTTTAACGACCTGACTGTAGTCTGTAGCTCCACTGTTGTCATATGGCTGTGCCTTTAGGGTATTTTACGTAATAGCAAAAAAGTATTTTTGACCTGCACTAGAAATTACCCGTTTTGTGGCCCAACTCGATGGACCCATCACTAATCCATTATGAAACTCTAATGGTCTTTGTACTGTAATTTATATTAACATAAACGTTTGTAAGTTGTTGGCATACTAAAAAGTGTATCCAGGTGCTTGTTTACAAGATCATAAATCGCTTTATTTAGATTATGATTGTAAGAATTCCGTTTTGGTAACCATTTTTCAAACATTAATCTAACAAGTTTTAATAAAATGACAAAAAAGTACGGGCTAGTCCACCCAACCCATTACTCAACCTGACAGACCCATTCGTTATTCCACCATTATAGTCTTAGTACTCTGATATAAGTTTGAATCAACGCTTGTGACCAGTTGGCATGGTCGCATAGAATATGGATGTTTGCTTTAAAAAACTGCTTATTTTTTAAAGAGTATAGTGCAAAAATCATCCCTCTGGTTTCTCAAAAACTCGTCTCACGTCCCTCGTTAAAAATTTGCCCAAAACACATCCCTCCGTCAATGTTTAGATGCACGATACATCCCTTAGACTAAATGTGCAAATTTTTAGACCTTCGTTAGTATTTAACATAATTTTTTTTGCACCGTTAGTCCAAGGGATGTATCGTGCCTCAAAACATTGACGGAGGGATGTGTTTTGGGCAAATTTTTAACGAGGGACGTGAGACAGTTTTTTGAGAAACCACAGGGATGATTTTGCACTTTACTCTTTTAAAAAAAAAGAAAAAAAAAGAAGTTTGTAACTGGAACTGACTTTGAGAGGAAGTTTGACTCCCTGTTTGGTCAAAATCTGGTCCAAACGGGTTTTGATAACTGTTTTTCGGGCGATTTATACAAGGTCTATAGGGCGATTTATACAAGATATAAAGGGCGATTTATACCAAGTGTATTCGGCGATATATACCAAATGTAT
>BQNB010121874.1:0-16519 GCA_026074375.1 Tanacetum coccineum
ATAGAGATTAGGGTCGATGTTACTACTGGGATTGATATCCCAAATGAATTGCTTATGCCAGAAACTATTGATCGACTAGAGCAACTTGAGGAGAGTGTTTAGGGTATGTATGGTCACATGCTAGAGATACCTCTCCAGAGGATAAAGGTTATTGAGGCAGGACAGACAGACCAGCAGGCTAGGAACATGATTGCTGATGGTGAGAGGTCTAGTTTGTTAGAGCGTGTTACGGCCTTAGAGGATAGCAACATGAGACTTCGAGACACTCTAGGTATTGAGAGGGTGAGATATGACAGTTTACAGCGACGCTTGGGCTATGTGGAGGATGAGTTTATACAAATTCGCGAACTTCGTGCTCATGAGAGTCAGAGACTTTGGATGATGGAGACTTTCTTGATGAGGAGTCAGAGTTATCGCCCTTAGACGAGTAGTATCATAGTTTATATATGGATTCTAGTTGAAGAGTAGTAGTATTAGTAGGGTAGCGATAGAAATCAAGAACCCATTTTGAGAAATGTGTAACCGACTACAAATTTTGCGTGATATGAAATCTTATTTTTATTATAACTTCCTTTTGCGTTCATTCCTCATAATGATGTTATTTATTCATTCTGGCAAAACGTAACTCTTTTTTATTTTGTGATCTTATGTTGTAAACTCTGTTTATTATTTATCGTAATTTTATCTCGTTCTGAATCTCACCGTGTGTTGCAATTTGTGGCTAGAACTATGACTATTACTCGCTTCGATATGACTCCCGAGGCCATCGAAGAACTAATCTCTCAGCGGGTGGCAGAGGCGTTGGCTGCTCAAGAGGCTAACAGCAACGCATGACTCATTGGTGAAAGCCAAATCCAGAATGGGGATGATGATAATAACGGAAATGGAGGAAATGGAAATCATGGTAACGATAATGGGGATAGGAATCAAAATGGAGGAAATGGAGGTGCAAGAAGAAATGCACCAGTTACTAAGGCTTGTACCTACAAGAATTTTCTCAATTGTCAACCACGCAACTTTAGTGGTACTGAAGGAGTCGTCAGTTTGGCTAGATAGTTCGAGAAAATGGAGTTAGTGTTTCGTATCAGCAATTGTCCTCCAAACTCTTAAGTGAAGTTCGCTACATGCACCTTGCTAGATGGAGCCCTGACATGGTGGAGTTCCTATGTGTAGACTATTGGCATTGATGAGGCATATGAGATACCGTGGAAGGATTTGATGAAGCTGATGATTGATGTGTACTGTCCGAGGAATGAGATCCAGAAGTTAGAGAATGAGTTATGGAACTTGTGTGTCAAGGGGACTGATGTCGCTGGTTACACGCGATGATTTTAGGAGTTGACCTTGCTATGTCCCAGGATGGTTCCTGAGGAGAACGAAAAGATTGAGAGGTTCATCTGGGGTCTACCCGACAACATTCAAGGTAATGTTACCTCTTCTAAGCCAGTTCGACTACAAGACTCCATCAGGATGGCTAATGGCCTAATGGATCAGAAAGTTCGTGTGTATGCTGCAAGGAGTACTGAGCAAAAGAGAAAGTTCGACAATAACCCACGAGGCAACCGTGTGCAACAACCACCTTTTAAGAGGCAGAATGTAGCTCAAGCTTTTACAGTGGGCAACAATGAGAAGAGAGGGTATGCTGGTAGTTCTCCATACTCTATCAAGTGCAGATTGCACCATAAAGGACAATGCGCTGTAAAGTGTACCAACTGCAAGAAGGTTGGCCATATGGCCAGGGACTGTAAGACTGTTGTTGCTGCCCAAACTCTAAGAGCCCTTGTGGCAAATCAGAGAGTTGTGACCTGCTTTGGGTGTGGTGGTCAGGGACACTACAAAAGTGATTGCCCTAAACTAAAAAATCAGAATCGTAGGAACAAGGCTGCTAACAATGACGCTCGTGGGAGAGCCTATGCATTAGGAGGAGGTGACGGCAACTCGGACTCCAATGTCGTTACGGGGATGTTCCTTCTGAATAATCGTTATGCATATATCTTATTTGACTCTGGCGCCGATAGAAGCTTTGTATCGACTACGTTTAGTGCCTTAATTGATATCACTCCTACTGCGTTAGACGTTAGTTATACTGTTGAACTATCCGATGGGCGAATCTCCATATCCGACACTATTATTAGGGGTTGTACGGTAAACTTACTTGATCACCCGTTCAGTATTGACCTGATGCCCGTAGAGGTTGGTAGCTTCGACGTTATAATTGGGATGGATTGGTTAACGAAGTATCGTGCTGTAATTGTCTACGATAAAAATATGGTTCGTATTCCCTACGGTAATGAGATATTAATAATTCAAGGCGACGGAAGCAACGAAGGGAGTAACTCGAGATTGAGCATCATCTCGTGCACCAAGACTTAAAATTAAATTCAGAGAGGGTGCCATGTGTTTCTGGCACATGTTTCGGTAAAGAAGACAGAAGACAAGTCAGAGGAGAAGCGACTTGAAGACGTGCCGATCGTCCAGGATTTTCTGGAGGTCTTTCTAGAGGACTTGCCAGGACTTCCACCAGCTTGACAAGTCGAATTTCAAATCGACTTAATCCCCGGTACTGCACCTGTAGCAAGAGCTCCTTATCGGTTAGCATCGTCTAAGATGCAAGAGTTGTCCGCTCAGTTGCAAGAACTAGCTGACAAGGGTTTTATAAGACAAAGTTCCTCACCTTGAGGAGCCCCGGTCTTGTTTTTCAAGAAGAAGGATGGATCGTTTGGCATGTGCATTGATTATCGTGAACTAAACAAGCTTACGGTGAAGAACCGTTATCCGCTCCTGAGGATCAACGATCTGTTTGATCAGTTGCAAGGATCGAGTGTTTACTCGAAGATCGATCTGAGGTCTGGTTATCACCAACTTCGAGTTCAGGAAGAGGACATTCCAAAGACGGCATTTAGGACTCATTATGGTCATTACGAGTTCCAAGTAATGCCTTTCGGTTTGACTAACGCATTGGCGGTATTCATGGATCTAATGAATCGGGTGTGCAAACAATATCTGGATAAGTTCGTGATCGTGTTCATTGATGATATATTGATTTACTCCAAGAGCAAGGAAGAACACTGATGACATCAAATAACATCTATTTTATAGCATCATTTATCCCATGTTATTAACCCATTTTGTATAGTTATTGCAAAGAATTGTTACTTAATCGTTTATATTGAGAATTGCAGTAATTATGGAGTACTTTGTGAATATTAGCAAAAGGCGCGCATTCTGGAGCTTAAATGAAGATATTTTGAAGATTACTATTCTGAAGACCAATACGCCGTATCCATCAAGGAAGATACGGCGTATCCGTGCCTACACTCACCAAAGACCACAAAGGAATAAAGCTCAATACGCCGTATCCAAAAGATTTCAATATGCCGTATTGAAGATATAGTATGTGAATATTCTAGAAGATATCAAACGTGGTCCCTACTTCAAGAAACTCCAATACGCCGTATCCAACCCATTGGATACGCCGTATCGAACCGACTTCCAGACCCTATAAATACAAAACTCAAAAATAAGTTTTAAGTGTGCTAAATCATATTCTCGATACCTAAACCATAAAAGTCGATTTTTAGAGGAGAAAAGGAGCAGAAGAGGTCGAGCAACGCTATCAATTCCATAGAAGACAACGTGTAATTCCATATACTTTAGTAATCGTTCAGTTTTTGGTATCATTCGTTAACTCGGTTAGTTTACCTTGGCTAAATAATTGCTTTTGTATTTATTATGACGTTTGAAGGCTAATACCTTCGGGTATTAGCCATTATTATGAAGATCTAAATGTTTGGTATTTGTTTATCTCGATTTCTTGATTTATTGTTGAATGCTTGTTTAGGTTTATTAATTTATACTTGTTTACGCGATTTTGTATGCGACCTATCATTCAACTGGATCTAGTGATACAGACCAAGTAAATCTAGAGTCTGGGATAGATCTCCATATAGTAATTTATACATCTAGAATCATAGGATCACAAATATTATCCTCTTAAATCTGTGTCTAGGATACGCTTCGGGCTTAACTAGTTAATTGGATATTGCCAATGGTTTATTGATCGTGTTGACTAGCAGGTGAACCTAGATAATTCAACAAATAACGTTTTGATTCCATTGGATAGTTGGACAAGTGGACTACTAGTGTATAAATCGCCATTAAGCGGTAAGTGGGTAAAGTCTCTATGAGCTAGGGTTTAACAAGATCACTATTACTTTAATCCCTAAGATAGATTATAATCAGCAAATAAGAATGCTTTATGCGGATGCTTTAATTGTGACAGAATTAATGTGTCTAGGTCTTAGGATGATGTAACGCCTAAGTCTTAAGAATGATATACCGCCTCGAGAGAATAAATCATTGCACTGAATAAACAAACCAACTTTCTAATCGGATTAATAATGGTTAATACAGTTTTCTTATATTTGGCTCGACCGCTCTTTTATCTTTTATTTATTTGCTTGCGTGGGTTAAAGTGCCTTGAATTGATTGTAGTCACCAACCAAACCGTGCCAGTCTCTCAGGCTGAAAACCCCCTTTTCCCGTTAGAATTAGGAACTAGGACTGACATAGGTTTAGAATAGAATAGAATTAACATAGATTAGATAACCAAGATATTAATTAAATTGATAGATTTAACCTCGCTTCAAGTGTTCGACACCCTACTTACCACGAAACTACTACCGATCGGGTACACTGCCCGTTAAAGTGTTGTTTTTGGTTTAGTCGGCAAAATATAAATTTAAAACTTGAATCAATAAAATATACACCACACAACGACACATCAAGTTTTTGGCGCCGTTGCCGGGGAGTGAAAATTAATCTTGATTTTTATTTGATATTTTGGTTTTTAACATTAGATTAGATCTAACCCTTAGGATTAGTGTAATTTAGATTAGTGTATATTCTTGTATATTCTGTAAATTTTGTATATTTATCTTTAATTGTTTGCTTGTATATTTGTGTGTTTAATTGTTTGCGTATTTAATTGTTTTTCTTAATATACTGTTCTGGTCGATAGCTGAATACGGAGTATCCACTTTCATCGGATACGGCGTATCCAATTTTCTGTCCAATACAGGGTATTCATTCAATTGATTAATACGGCGTATCTACTTCTATTGGATACGACATATCGATCATCTGATAAAGTTCTTTTCCATTCTCGAACTTAAAGCCCAAAATTTTTTATAAACCTTTCTCCGCTAGTTCTACTGATAATTTTCTGGGTATTTTTCAGTAAGAATGACAAAGGTTATCAAAGGAGAGTTCGAGAAAATTAAGGATGTTAAGGTCGAAGATGTTTCGCTCACTTGTGATACACTACTTGAGGTTTTCAGCAATGAAGTCAGTCGATTAAGCGAACTGGATGAGGATTTATTCACATATGAAGTTGAAGTTGCTAACATCCCATGTAACTCGAATATGGATGATGATTCGGAGCATAAAGCTGATGATGACATGAGATATGATCCGTTTGATGTTGCATTTACTGAATGGTTGGGATCAAAAATCTTCAACTACAAAACAATGGATCATTATAATATGAAAGCATTATGGATTTACTAGATCAGAGGAGATGATGAGGTTGAGGTCACAGATGAAGAATCTTCTGATGATATGGATAAAGTTGCTGAAGTATTCACGATCGACACTAATCTATTTGATTTTGAAACACCTATGTGCAAGGCATTCGAAGAATTTAACTATCTTTTGCAAATTGATCCAGACTTACTTACTAATGACATTAAGGGATTTAAGAACTATGAAGATTACAAGAATGATTGGATATATGAATGAAGCAAGGACGTACCATGGGTGGATGAGAAGCCATGGACTAACACAGGAGTTTGGACCAAACCCACACTAGTTAAACATACTTGTAAACCTTTCAACTATAAGACTAGGTGTTCGGAATGGCCAACATGTAGTTGGAAGGATGATGGATACTGTAATGGAGGAAACTTACTCGGAACTTACATTATTAGAAACCAACTCCATTACCAAGACCTTGAATGGTATGAGGCTTTGGAAAATAGTGAATTTAAAGATGAGGCTTTAAGAAACAAAGCTATCATGAAAGGATTTATCAAAGAAGATGATGATGAGTCACATATCAAACAAGATATTATGTGAAGTTCATGACCTGCCAGTATGCAATATAAGGAGATATATGATGATCAAATATTCGTTCAATAATGATGAAGAATATGTTGCTGTAAAAGAAGACGAATACGACGATCTTACTATCACAAGAAAAGAGGCATGCCAAGCCTACCAAGAAATCTTTCGTATAATAGACGAAGGATGGAAGGTGACACGTACCAAAGAATGAAGAGAAACTGAAGAAAAGTCTAACTTAAAGACTTCACTATAAACAAAAGTACTTCTCGGGAGACAACCTAGATTGTTATTTAATTTTATCGAGTCTATCTTCCCAGACATCAATACGGGGTATCCGCTCCATACCATACGGCGTATTGATTGTCTGGACGTTATCAGTCTTTATTTTTATTGCACTTAAAAAAAACATTATTGTCAGTTCTGGAATACGGCGTATTCACTAAATTTGATACGCCATATCCACTAGACTGACCCGTAATTAGTTTGTTTAGTTTAGTTTAAATTAACCGTAGGTACCAAGATAGGAATGCACATGTTTTTCTTATATTCTATACAGGACCTCGTGAAAGAAATATCGACAAGTTATGTGGGAAGGCATATTTTTTAGAATTCTATATGTGGTGTTGTTCATGCTAAGTCATACGCTTTTCAGCATCACAATCTTGCGCATAAACAAAACTTGGAGAATCTACCAACAAATATCAGGGGATTTTCGTCATTCTAATTTCCTGTTTAAATTTCCCGTATTAATGTTTTAATACAGATACATCGGAGGATGTTGTATAATTCAAGTGGAGGAATGGAATTAGATGTTTACTTGTCCATGTTCACGACGAAAATGGCATAAATTATGCTCAAATTAAGTTTTCTTTTTCAAGCAGACTTTTGGGAAATTACTATACAAAACCGCACACAAAACCTTGTATAATAGTGTGAGATTTAAGTACCTTTCCCGTTTGACGCAAATGTTTACCCAATTCACAAAAATAGGAGTGGGCCGTGAGTGTGGTAGACTTTAATACTTCTTGGTATATCTTTTCCCGAACCACAGATAATATATTTATGGATTAATTGTAGTAACTGGTTTAAAATGGTAAATTTTAGATTACCACACAAAATCGCTTTAGCATGTTGCTTATTAACTAACACACCGGATTGATTAAAACCTCCCTTAAAACCCTTTTGCCACTCTCAATCTTAGAGTGAAGATCCACTAGAAAAACCTATAGAGCCATATCCTTTAGATTACAACCAACTATTCTTTTTCGTTACAACCCTTACACTAACCTTAACCTCACCCTATTAGATTAAGTTTTAATTTACAGGTTGCTAGTTGCTTTAAGGTGAAAAGTTTGTATTTCCAGATCTTTTGTGTTATGTCCTATCTTTGGGTGCGATGGAAACTTTGGCAGCATCCAAATTTGATAATGTAATTAGTATGTCAAAACTCATGTAATTTACTGTCGTGCACAGTTAAATGGTGAATCCGAAGAACGAAGAACCATCGAAAGAAATTATACGGAATTATTTAAAATGACTCGTGAGAGATGGTGAAACACACCGATAGATTTGAAGTAATTGTTTACAAAAAAATGATAAAAAAATGAAACAATAGAAAAATACAAAGAAAGAAAGAAAGTTGTAGATAATCGTGTCGCAACACCAAATGAATTACACCAAAGTGACATTAGTCGTGATAACGTCTAAAAAAATCAACGATGTAGGTATATTGTACAAATGAAATATCGCCACGATCCTTGTAGATATGTAAGTTTGGGAATGATTAAAATTGACGCGTACACAGGAACGCCAACTTAGTTCTGTTGTTTGCGTTATCAATGATCAAGGACGTTTAAATAGCTGTTCTTAATCATTGTAACGATCGGAAAAAAGATTCTAGCATTGTATCTTAATCCAATCTATTTGTTTCTTTGATTTTTATTTAACCAACAAATTACTTCTCTCACCTAATTATTAGCCCTTTGGTTTTAACGCATGAGACTTTTTTACGCGTGCAGTTTATTCCGGTCATTACGGCCATTATGCAGTCTAGCTGCATTCGTTGGTTTTACACCTTTTGGGTGAAAGTTCGAAGATTCCAACCCTATATCATTCCTTATCCTAACCGTTTGTTAACTTTCGAATGGATGTGAATCGAACACACATGTTTTTATTGCCTCGTTACGTGCCATGTATTGGTGCTATAGCTGCCTTGTTGAGTTACTCTGTGAAAGATAGTAGAATATCAAACCGTAAGCCTTTCCATACAAAAAAACCCATATGAACTTTATACGACTTTACTCCTTCTTGTAGTATGATATGTTATCCTTGAGCCAAGCGTTATGGAAAGAGATATACTCGTCCACGACCACTATTGACGAATTATTACATGTTACCACAGTAGATTAGTTGATGTGAGTGGTTTTCAAGCCTTCTTATTTCGTGGTGTTTGTTGTAGACGTTGTAAATAGATTGTAATAAATGCTTTAACGGAAAATATCCTTAGGGATACATTTTTATAAACATCTAAAGGCTACTTGAGACAAGGTAGGATTCCAAGGGGATATGTGATGAACAGCAAATAACGTCTATTTTTAAATCGTCATTTATGCCTATGTTTATTAACCCATTTTGTATAATTATTGCAAAGAATTACTTTTACTTAATCATTTATATTACAAATTGCAGTAATTATGAATAATCGTGAATTTAGAATAGGCGCGCATTCTGAGCTAAATAAAGATAATTTGAAGATTACTATGTCGGAAGAACCAATACGCGTAACATCAAGGAAGATACGACGTATCCGTGCCTGCACTCACCAAAGACCACAAAGGAATAAAACTCAATACGCCGTATCAAGATACTCTATAACCCGTATTCAAGATATAGTATGTGAATATTCTAGAAGATATCAAGCGTGGTCCCTACTCTAAGAAATCCCTAATACGCCGTATCCAATCCTTGGATACGCCGTACGAACCGGACTTCCAACCCTTATCAATAGAAAACTCAAAAATGACTTTTAAAGTGTGCTAAATCTATTCTTGATAACCTAAACGCATAAAAGTTGATTTTTTTCAAGGAGAAAAAGAGTAATAGTGTCGAGCAACGTTTATCAATTCCCATCCATAGATAACAACGTAATTCCATATACTTTATAATAGTTTAGTTTTTTGATATCATTCATAACTCGTTTATTTTATCTTGTCTAAATAATTGCTTTGTAATTCATATGACTTTGAAGGAGCTATACCTTCAAGACATTAGCCATTATAATGAAGAACCTGAATGTGTTGGTATTTGTTTTTATTCTCAGTTCTGGATTTATCGTTAGAAATGCTTTTTTATTTGATCAATTTATACTTGATTACCGCGCTTTTGTATTCTACCCTATCAGCACCTGGATCAAGTGAACGACCAAGTAGATCTAGAGTCCATGATAACTCGCCATATAGTAATTTTAAACATCGAAATCCATAGTTTTTACACAAATATGTTCCTTTCCGAGATCGGTGTCTAGGATTCGCTTCGGCTTAACATTAATTGATATTGCCATGGTTTATAGATCGTGTTTTGACACAGGGACCCTAATAATCAACATAATGTTCTATTCCATTAATAGTTGACCTATTGACGAACTAGGTATAAAGATTGCCATTAAGCGGTAATGGGTAAAAGGCTCGTATGAGCTAGGTTTTAACAAGATCACCATGCTTTAATCCCTAAATAGATTATAAGCAGCAAATAGATGCATTATAGGCGATCTTTAATTGTGAAGAAATTAACGTGTCTAGTCTTAAGATGATTAACGCCTACGGCTTATAGAATGATACGACACCTCGAAAAAAGATAATCATTGCACTTATAACAAACCAACTTTCTAATCAGATTAATAATGTTTATACAGTTTTTCTTATATTTGAGCTCACTGCGACATTTGTCTTTTGTTAATTAGCTCTGGGGTGAAAGGTGCGTGAATTGATTGGAGTCACCAACACAAATCGTGCGAGTCTCTCAGCTGAAAACCCCGTTCCTTTACGAATTAGATTTAACAACATATGTTAAAATAGAATAGAATTAACATAGATAAGATATTACTACGATTTAATTAATTAGATAGATTTAACCTCTCTTCAAATGTCGACACCCTACTTACCCGCGAACTACTACCCAAGCCCTGTAAAGTCGGTTTTGGTTTAGTCGGCAAAATATAAATTTAAAACTTGAATCAATAAAATATACACAACACAACGACACATCAAGCTTCAGTGTCATGAGCTTAGGGAAACGTAATTACATTTTTGTGATGTTTGCATTTGTTGCATTATTATCATACCACTTGGAAAATCTTGTGTACCAGCATATACATTTTACAAACCTATGAATTCACCAACATTATTGTTGACGTTTTAAACAGGTTTTCTCAGAGGGTCAATTGAGGTACTAGACAAGGATACATTAGGTGTTATATTAGTAAGTCATGTCATTAAAAGATTTGGTTGCATTACATGTTGGGAAATATTTGTTATGTCTCAGAATCTTTATCTTTTACAATGAACAAGTCTGAAGCTATGGCTTTTGTAACAAACAATTGTATAAATCTAATTTAACAGATTGTTAGGACTCTTTTTAATTCGTTCTCATAAATATCTTGGCTATTAATCTATGAAGATAACCACTCTCAGACCCATAGTCTAGGGTTATGTAACATTCTGTTAGGTGACTACTGACCTAATTTGGGGTGTTACATATGGAGAGTGATGGTACGCCAAGGATAAAAGAGTGTGTGGAGATCATAGGATCCAAGGATCCTCACCAACCCCCTTCTTCTCCAATGATAGTATGTCTTTCCCCTGGCACAAATGGGGTATTTATAATACTTTTCCAACATCTAGGACCAAGCAAGGTAATATGATCGTTGATGATAAAATGAGCCAAATATTAATCATTGTTGTTGTACATCGAAAATAGCTACTATACTTAATACTTATTTATTTGTGCGCCGTACTTTAATTCAGTGAAAAGTGCGCCACAATTATTGGCAAGTATGGCGGTTTTGGTGCATTTTCAGCTCTTGGACCAAAAATCAAAGTTGTAGATAATTGTTTCCCTTTTTGTGCCAGTTGAATCGCGTCTAACAGAGTTCGTATGCTCAAGTTATGGCCAAAACAGTAGACAGGTGTCGGGAGATCTTGAACTTTATCTTCGTGTGTTCTTTTGTTTTCTTCCACGACAAGTCACATGAACCTACAATATCAAATATAGTCTATTAAATATCGAAAGTTTATATAATGAACCAATAAATATATATAAAAGCACGGATAATGCATATAGAAATATGTATAAAATGCGCGCTATCACTTATACAAGCAAAATGTTTTAGAGTTAATGGCATTAATCAATTGTAAAAAAAGTTTAAAATATAGGATGCCCTTAGTTATGGTTTAATTTTAAATTCAATAAAATGTAAATCCGATAGAGTGGAAAACCAAATTCGTACAAAGAAAACTAAAAATTTTCCTTTGAAGAATAAAACATTTTCAAAATCTATAAAGAAAAATTTACTAGTGATGGATCATATTTGATTATACATTGTTCAGTTTTTATAAGTCAACACATCTTTTATATACTATAAGAACTCACTTATAGTGAAAATCGAGGTATTTGATTGTTCAATGAGAGGGCTCGATTTCGTAATTGAGCCTTCTCAATGGTTGATTGGTTTTTTAAGTGAGAAAAATCGGGGTTTTATTTTTATTTTTTTGGGCCAAACATAGACGTGTCGAAAAAGTAAAGAAATTTTTTTATGTGCTTGGGCGGAGGTGATTTTGGAGACTCTGGTGACGAGAGTGTAAATGTGGCCCGTCAGAATCGCGTTCTAGAAGGCTTCGAAAAAGGTATTTATCCTCCTGATATCTTTTCTAAATTTAAATTGTGTGCATATCTATTGGGGAGAAAACCCTAATTCAGGGCCTATATATACACCACGCTAAGGGGTCCTCATCATTCATCAGCCTTCGGTTGTAACCTTTTGTGCATTTCTTTTCTTCTTGCAAATACATACGTATCTGGTTTCCAATGGGTGCAACATCAGCCTTAGAATCGTGTCTTCATGGAACCAGAAAGCTTAGATCATACCGGGTACGATTTAGTAATTGATGTTGATGTTGATATTGATTGTTATTTATATTGGGTACGTGCATGGTACAATACATGATATAATTGTGTAAATTTGTATAATTATGTCACGGTCCCATGTACGTTTTTACTTAACCCAACCAATAGTATGAATTAAATGTTGATATTGATTGTATCCATGTATATACAATGTCTGTGGAGAGCAAGGTGGCGTTGATTGTTTACTCAAAGTCAGGGATGCGCTGATTAGTAGTTCAATCATTTCCTTTATTTCTTTTGTAGGTAACGGCTTTATTTCTTTGTGGGCTGTTAATCTAACTACTCATCATTTGATCATAAAAACTATTTTAGTGCTTCTTTTCTAGTCTTTTTACTTACGGCATACTTTGTAGAGAATAAGATTTTTTACTTTTGTTTTCACTCAGTTTAAAACTTCAAGCTACAATCTTTCATTTATTTACATATAAGTAGCTTAAGTTTATATATAAATTTATTGGCTTATTTCAAAAGTGCTTATTTTGTCAAAAAGTTTCAAGCCTTATACACCAAAACGCTTGTAGCTTTTTTTAGTGATATAGTTCGTGGGTTATTTGTGCTTTAAAACTGCTTATATTGTGCTTATTTAAGGTTTTAAGTCATAGCTTATCTTGTTTTGCTTTGAGTTTAGCTTATTCGGGAAAAAAAATTGTACTTTCTTTTCTAAAATGCTTTGTAGCTTATTAAGAGTTCTTTTTCAGTGGCATTTTAGTGTTAAGAAAAGTTGTAGCTTATTCTTTACAAATTTTTCGTAGCTTATTTGGGTTTTTGAAAACTGCTTAATTTGCTTATTCATTCACGTATCTACCACAAAGCAATAAAAAGGACAAAACAAAAACACCCAGATCCATAATTTTAGCTTAAAGGACGATTTTTGTTTGTTTGGCAACAAGACAAGAAACGTAAGTACAATGGTCCCCAATGTATGAGTAGCGAGTTATGGTATCTGTAGCGACTCGATGTGTAGCGAGTTATGGTAGCGACTTGGAGTATAGGTACACGTGAAGATAATTTCTTGGTCAAATCGTAACAAAACTCTGTCTATTTGTCCTCGTGGTAGCGAGTTGATCTCGTGCAAGTCCTCTGAGAACCCGACTATTATTAAACGTGTCATTTGAATTTCCCCGATATTGGATTACAAAAATACTTGGTTGTTACATAAGCCATGGCTTTAAAGTGTTAATATAATAAATAAAGATTTTCGGTTTATAACATTTGTACCCATAATGTTATAGGACCCCTATATCTTATGCTCGTTGACTCTTTCAATATTCATTGACTTCACTATGTATCATCGGCACCTCTGCCTTATTCGACCTGAATAAACCCCATGCTGCTCTTGCAAAATCCTGTCAACCATAACTCAGTTGGTCGTTATTATCCGCTGCGTTTTGTCAGCAGCAAATCAATTGCTAGGATCCGACACGCTTTTCCAAGTGTATCTATATGCCCAACAACAGTCGCAACATCATAAAACCAGTGTTTCGTTTTCAAAAGATCCTGACCTAACGAAGCTCCCGATAACCGTAGAATGCAATAAAGTGCCAATGAATGCCCATGAATGATGTCTCTACCAGACTTTATCCAATATTCGACATCGTTCTCAACGGTAATTCCTGGTGATAGCTAGTCCACCCCGAACGGGGCTATGTATACTAAATAGACTCCTTTCCATAAACATTCGCAACGCTCTCTTCATATTAGTAATTACAGTTCATGATAACAGGGACTCAGTGGAGTTTTCGTACTTAGGCATTATCTGACGGTACAATCAGCATTAGTATAAAATGTACCATCTTCGCGTCCACCAATTTCCGTCAAAACAACCAGCTCCTCTGTTTCCCCTCACCCAATGATGTAAGCTCATTTAATTTCTCACATGCTTACGATTACACAACATGGGCGCCTATTTGAGAACAACATACGTACACAGTTTAGCCCAGGTCCCCATCCGCATCCAGTCCCTATGAACCTGAAATGTATAATATATATATAAGTAAGCAATTGAATCACGCCGTCAGATCCACCTAAATCATTTTAAAAACGGTCACCCACCCCTACTCCCGCCGCACCCCGCACACACGTCTTACATCCCTCAACCCAACCATTTAGCACGCCCACCACCGTATCTCCGACACCCCCCCACTCCACATCGGATCATATACCTGCTATTTCTCCGATTTTTCAAAGTTCGATTTATATACGGCGTATCATTCGTGTCGTATGCGCCACCACCCGCGATAGTGATCTAGGTCATATTTGAATTTTAGGATGGCTCCTCTCCCGAGAAGAAACCAGGATTCAGATATCTCTTTCCGCCCTATTAAATATACCTTATCGAATCAAGTATGCTCCACGTATCTGTTGAAACCCTGTTTATAACCGCCCCGTCCCCCCAACCCCCGAATATATTAATATCCCCCCCCCACCCCTCTCCCCGCTACTTCAGAGCCACCGTATGCAAGCGGTGCTCCGATTTACAGCAACCCTTTCCAACTTTGTCTCAATATAAACATCTATACCCAGTCCGGACAGTGATTCTAGATATTACAGAACTATTAGTCCCTAGGTTTATAAAATATAAACAATACACTTTCCCATTCTCCCTTTAGTCCGCCCGCCTCGGTAATTACACTAATTTGTCCTCTTTATCGTCTTACTAAAATATGTCATGCAGCTTAGCGCGCACTTTTTAGTCTACACATATCAGTCCCTACGTCCCTTTAGAAAAGGTTTCTTAAGAAACAGCTCAACTCTCACACTTATTTAATATCCAAAAATGACATTTTAACCCTCATGTTTCTCCGTGTATTTACTTTTTTAGTCCCCTCGACTTGCTAAATATTGTATTTTAACTCTAAATTAATCCAAACAAGTGGGCATTCTCAATTTAGTTTAGTCCAAATAAGTCTTTCTAAAATGTTTCGGTTATTCATAAATAAGGCTCTTCGAGCTTATTTTTGGCTCTATTACTTAACGGGCCTTATTGGGCCCCGGGTTAGTTAGGGATATTTAGAGTTTTTTATAGGTAACATTAGGGTTTTAACGAGTACAAAAGCCCTCAATAAGTTGGTATGGGTCTGTTAAGCTGTAAATAAGCTCAGGGAGCTTATTGGAGCTTATTTAGAGCTTATTGGGCTCGTGAGCCCAATAGCTCAACCCGTTACACCTTTTAATGGTTCTTGTGGTATTTTAGCTTATTTCTCATTCTTAACGAGTCCCTTCAGTCTGTTTTCGTTTCAGCTTATCCCAATAAGTAAATAAGTACTAGTTAGTGGGCTGTTGGGCCCATTTAAGGCCCGAAGAAGGTTTTAGGCTTTTCGGTTGGGTCCATTTGGGTCCATTAAGTGTAATTAAGTCCATTAAGCTCATTGAGCTCTCATAAGATCACCAATAAGCCGCCCAAGCTTATTGTGAGCTTCTTCGCTTATTTTGGGCCCGTTAATGGGCTAGAAGGCCCATTAAGGGTTCGGTTTGATTTCAAATGGCAATACAAGGCCTAAGTTGATTTAATAAGCATTTCTAGTTCCCAATTAAACCCGTATGGCTTATTAATAAGTTGTAGCTTATTACACGAGGCCTCGTTGGGCTTGTTGGGCCTCCAACAGTGGCCTGCCAAGCCCATTAAAACTCGAAACTAGCCCCTTGCTTATCCACTTGATTTCTAGGGCTCGACACACTTGTTTAGCATCATTTAACGTTTGTAAATCGCTGTTTATTACATGCACTCGTTTGATAAGCAACATATACTCGTCCCTAGGCTAAAGGTTTCATTTTCTTTAAATGTTTACGCATAGTATTTGGGCTTTCATTTAAAACGAGCTTATAAACACTTTCGTTTGCATTTGTGGGTTTCTTATGAAACATTTAAGCTTTAACTCATTCGTTAGTCACCTTTTAATCATGCTAACACCACATAAGACTTCGTTTGTTAATCCTAACTGTGCGAACCATGCATGGATCAAACCATGCACGTCCATGCACTCATATACGTCCCACATGGATAATGTCGTGACATACATACTTAGACAAGGTGTATAATGAAACGATAAAGACACACGAGGCTAGATATGACTTACAAAGGTCCTAGCTTTCCTTGGTTGTGGGTTTAAAGGTAGACTCAACCCTTATAACCCAACTTCCTTAGCCCGTGCTTCCCTCTTAGCAACCTTATGATCGATCCTAAAGACTTCCTTGTGTTCTTAGGACAAATGTGGGT
>BQNB010121875.1:0-20382 GCA_026074375.1 Tanacetum coccineum
AGTTTTTGTCTGTTTTTGGTCATTTAAGCTCGTTTTTAGAGGTAAAAGATATGTGTAATTAAGCACTTATCAAGTACCTATCACTTTCAAGTTCCACAATTCAGCCTCAAGCTTCTTCATTTCGTTTTATGGACAATACTTGTCAGTCATCTTCTTCCTCAGATCGACCCAAGTCATTGCATATGCAACATCATGAGTAACAGTCATAACATGGGAATTCCACCATGTTAGAGCACTTGATAAAAGAGTACAAGTAGAAAATTTGATCTGGTTTTCCACCGAGCAGTTGCTTATGCGGAAAACAGTCTCCATCCTTTCAAACCATTGAGTTAACTCAACCACTCCCTCAGTGCCCTTGAAATACAGAGGTTTGCACTTCATGAAATCCTGGTAAGTGCACTCTCGAGCAACGCGTTCAGATCCCCTGACACCCGTTCCCGAAGTATGGCTGTCAACGCCATTCCTGGTTGCGTCACGTGCTGCCAAAGCGGCAGTGACACCTTGGTCAATCATAGCTTGGAGTTGGGCATTAGTGACCGTAGTGGTTGTGGTTGCTGTTGGGGCTGGTGTTGGTGGGATTCGTGTTGACCTTGTGGCTCGCTTTGGTGCCATTTTCTTCAATCACAAGAAAGTACAATACCCGTTAGATTTCATAAAAGCATAACAATGCCATGACATATTCATGATAAATAAAGTGAGATCACATCACACAATGCAATATACAACTGGATTGTAATTAACAATGATATAACCAAATCGACATTCATTCATAATCGATTACAGACATGACATAATACAACCATTTCATATATAGATTGGAAAACATACATGAATGGTTCAGATACAAAATGATCATAACGGTTAGGTTACAAAATAACATAACAACCTAAAGCCTTACTAGCCGGGATTGAAACCCGTAATACTTAGTAGGCATACAAAATGACTAGCCATAACAAAGTCTAATCTAAGAACTGCTACCAGCCTCCTCTGGCAGCTCTGGCTGTGCAGGACTCCCAGCGGGTCCCTACTGTCCCTATAATGCAGTAACATGTCCATGTAATGCCATCACCTGTCCCTGTAAGGCTGTCACCTGCCCTTGCAGTGTGGTGACCAGTCCCTGAAGTGGAATCATCTCTCTCTATAGTGTCTGCATAACAGTCAATGTCTAAATAATCTGCTACTGTCGAGCACGATCAGCTGCCCTCAACTCTCTCATCTCCTCACGCGCGGTCTGTCTCTAGCAAATCTGAAATCGCTCTCTGTATACTATGATCTACTGACTGTAACTCTCTGATCTCTGACATCTGTGCATGAAATGTGGTGCGTAGTGACATAACCTCTCCATGAGCAAGATCACTTGCATCCATCGATCGCCCCCAAGCCTCGCGGGATAATCTAGCCTTAGTCTTCATCAGATAACGTGTATGTGCATGTGCACGTCTGTCTCTAAACAACATAATGACCCGACCGGCCAATAGCTGTCTCTGACTCTGCTCATTGTCTAACCTCGTGTAGATCTCATATGTTTCTCGCCTAACCATAGACTCAAACTCTCTTACGTGTGCACCCAACTTTGTATCAGTACTAACTGGAGCTCCCTGTAGGGTCTCAACAATATCATCCCACGAATCCGTGATCCCATATCCAACATATCTCTCCGGGTCACGCCTGATCTCCCTGTTCATAGCGACAACAAAGCCGTAATCTGCCCTAAGACCTCCAGCTGGTCTAGCAGCAGTAGCGGCAGAGCTCTCTCCTACCTCGTATCTAGGGCTAAGAGCGATACCTAACCTCTTCCGAGGTGGTAGGTTAACCTCGGGTCTGTCCTCTCTATGACTGGCAGAGGGTATTAATAATGGTGGTAATGAAGTAGGAGCTGATGTGGGCAAGGGTGGTGGTGCATCTGGTTTGGTGGGGGAGAGTATGAAGGGTGGTGGTAATGGTAGAGAATGGGAAGTAGCTGCAGCCTCAGCTCTCATCCGAATCGTGGCAGCTCGATAGCCCAATGAACGAATAGGACTAGGAGGTGGTGCTGTCAATACAGGTGAGGGTGGTGATAGTGGGAAAGGAATCTGGGGTGGTGATAGTGGTAATGATGGAGATGGTATCGGGGGTGGCAGTGGGAAAGGAATCTGGGGTGGTGATGAAGACCATGGAGATAGTGGTGATGCTGGTGGGGAAGATATAGCAAGCAGTCTGGCAACCTCAGAATCAGACCATGCTGGTACAGGTAATGGCTCTGGAATAGTAATCCTAGCTGTCATACGATATGCAGGGTGAGGTGGTGGTGTGGCCGCAGACTCATCAGTCTCAAACGGCTCAGTCTCCTCTGCAGATGGGGCAGTAGCTGGTAAAGCAACAACTACAGGGTAGGCAGGAGCTGAGTGCTCCTCCTCCGCCTCCTCGTCAACCTCAACATCCATCTCATCATCCTCATCCTCCTCATCGGCGTCGATGTCCATATCATCGTCCTCCTCCTCCTCGATGTCCATCTCATCATCTCCGTCATCTCCTCCATCAGCAGGATAGTCGATAGGATCCTCCTCAGGGTCCTCATCATCATCCTCCTTCGGATCTGTCTCAGGATCAGTCTCTGGAACATAATCAGGTGACTGTACAGTGGGTGAGGCCTCCGTAGCATACGGTTGATCCTCAGCAACGATCTCATCGTCAGCATGCTCTGGAGTTGGAACATAATCTGGTGAGGTTGGTGCCTGCTCAGGCTCCTCCGGGCCAGGCACATAATCTGGAGAGGGTGGTGCCTGAAGAGCGGCCTCTACGTATGGGTCCTCTAGTATGTAGGGTAGCTCAAGGAACTCGTGATCATCGGCTCTCGGTGATCCTATGTCTGATAAGTCCTCATATGGGCTGGAAACCTCCGTGTATGTAATCCCCGATTCATCCGAATCTGACATGACTGAATCTGAAAATTCAAAATAGCTTATATTAGTATTTAATATAAGACTCTTATAGTAATATACATTTATAATCATAACATGTATATCAATTATGAATGCATCTAGTCCAACCAACTAATGCAACAAGTAGTGTATGCATGAATGTATGCACATATGTATGTCCCGTGTAAACCCCTTTGTTATAAAAACAACTTTTGAAAACGGTTATAGTCCAGCAAAAACATTTGACCTGGTTCTCTATAACCTTGGCTCTTGATACCAATCTGTAACACCCCCAAATTGGGTCGCAGCGGAATAAGGGTCCGGGGCGTGTTACTTCTCAGATCAATAACACAAGATGTATATAGAACGACCAAAAAGTCGTTTAAAAACTGATACATTGGATTTAACAAAGTATTTGTTACATAAGCCGAAGCTTCACTTGTCCACTTGTTCAAAGTACAAAGATTTCTAGCCCATACAGTTATACAAAATGTAATGCGACAAAATCTTTAATGCATGATATCCCAATCAAAACCACCAATGTATCCCTTGCACCTCGTGCTTACTGATCCCCTGAAAAACATTGCTTTAAAACGTCAACAATAATGTTGGTGAATTCATAGGTTTGATAAATCATATATTGTAGGACCACAAGATTTCCCAAGTGTATGATAATGCAACAGATGCAGACATCATATAAATGTAATTACGTTGCTCTAAGCTCATGACACTGAAGCTTGACGTGTATGAATACCAAATTAATGGCCTACATTGCCCGTGGTGATGTTCTAACCCGCAACATCCTATATTCGACATGGTATACGTTCGTTTGTCCAGTGATAGCTAATCACCCGAACGGGGTTGTCAAACCCAATAGATCTATTAATAACATTCGCGCTCACAATCCCGCAATTGACAGTTCATGATAATGGGCTCAGATATGGGTTATCGCTACTTAGGCAACACGTAATCATAACATGAAACTTAACCACTTGTGTCCAATTGTAAAGCATTGCATGTTTTTCACCCCAAAAACTTTGTAAAACAAAAGCATGTAAAACGTGGGGCTATGAACTCACCTTGAGTTCTGATAATCCAAATATTGCAGATAAAGCGTCACGTAAAAGATCGAATGCAACCTAAATTATCATAGGTCGTATAAGTACCGAGTACTTATATTAACAACATTGAATATAATCTAATAGTTGTTACATCGTACTATCGTTCGGGCTATCATAATTAAAGAGGTCATGACATGACGTTCGAGGAGTTAGGACACTTTAAATCGTAAATCCAACAACTCGTCGAAACGCCATCCGAAGAGGCCTCATTATGAAACTCCCTAGTAATATAGTACTTTGATAACCACATAATATTCTATATAGCTCAATCACCAACTAATGGTTTTGGTAAAATTGTGTTTAATAAGTTAAAACGTTTATAATTACCGTTTTAGTAAAACTGGCGTAACTTTCGCGTTTTAAACCCGATTCTCGCGTTTCTTATGCCCATCTTTTCGTATTAAGACGGGTTATCGATATTTGACATTTTCATAAATTTTGTCCCCTGATGAACAGTAACTTTTACTGTTCATAACAGACATGTGTTTTATATAATTTGTATTTGTTGTCGTAAAACCCGTAAATGTCGTATTTTATTCGTTATAGCTCCGTTTTTAATGATTCTTTCGAGGAAGTTCTCGTATTTGAAAGTTCTATATATTTATGAGGTTTACAAAAATATAACTTTCTGTCATGAATAGTAACTTTTATAAAAATAGTTTTATAAAAGTATTAATTGTCGTAAACTCGCAAAATTCATAACTCGTTCGTTATTAATTGAAAAATTGCGATTCTTATCATTTTGGAATCCTAAAAATGTGTATTATTTATTAAAAATATCAACACTTGCTGTTTAAAGTTTTTATAAAAATGTTTTTATAAAATTTTGTTTACGACTCCGTTTATTAACGTATAACTCGTTTTTAACGTAACTTTTTCGTTATTAAACCGTTTAGGCAAAAAGATTTTTTTTTTCTTAACTTTTCGGATCGTCGTGGAATAATTATTATCTTATAAAAACATATTATATGTACATACATTTTTATAGCACTTTGGGACAGAATGTTTGCATGACTTTCTTAAGTTCTTTTTGGCCTTTGTTTTTATATCTTTAAACACTTTATAACTTTTACTACAAGTCTTTATAACTTTTATATATATCATATATCATATGTATATTATGTCCATAATCCCATCAAAGTCATTTTGTCCAAAGTTTATAAGTCCTTCATAATACATGATAAGGCATAACTTTTATAATTTATCCATTTTTACCATAAGTTCATGTATAGCCATTTTTCATATAAATCATAAGTGTACAAGTTTTCTCACTTTGATATAACCTCATTTTAATGATCATATAACATCAATATAAGTCCATAATTATCCTTAACATGCCATTTGTATTTCTTTCACTTGAAACATATTAAGAAACTATTAAAAACCCTAATTAATCCATGATCATGTTTACATTAAAACAACATGATACAATATTTTATCATCCATTTTTATATGATATAAGTAATAACACAACATATATAAAAGTAATCCATGTGATCATTTCAAGTGAAAACTTCATTTTCATGATTAAAACTTAAATGGTGATTTAAGCTAAAATAGAATAAACATATGCATGAAAACTTATGAAATGAAGGCATAAAGGTTTAAAGTGGACCTTATGATGAATGATGGTGATGATAATCAAGTGCTAAACCCTTGTTTAGCCACAAAATCCAAGCTTACACAAAGAAACCCTAGCTTTCCTTAATAGAAACCCTAACTTCCTTTCTCTTGATTAATACTTGAATATGGTTAACCAATGCTTGCAAATGCCTTAGTATATCTTAGAATATGTGTATATAGAAGGGTATGGGTTGTAGAAAATTTTGTATGGGTTTGGTTGGGTAATGATTTTGAGCCGTGAGCTATTGTAGAGCAAAAGGGAGGATTGTGTTTGATTTCTAGTTAAGTGTTGGTGTAGTATGAGTCTCTTACTAGATACTTGCACTTATATGAGTTATAGGAGTCAAAAAGTTGCAATAGTTGGTCCAAGGGCAAGATGAGGGTTTTAAGGATTCTTGTTTACTTGTTCTTAGTCAAAGAAACAAAGTTAGACTAGGTTTTAAATGCAAGTGATGTATATTTGACCAAGTGGTATGTAAATTTAGTCATTTATCTCATTGTTGTTGTTGTTAGCCGTGGGTTAGGGGGGGATAGGCTTCTAGAAACCTTTTTGATACATAACATATTACTTAGTAAAATATGTTCAAGTTACTAGTTGTAGTTTGTAAATATAATGTGTCAACTTGCATGCATTTGTGTATTGTTATATTTTCTAGTGTACAATAGTGTAAGTAAAATTTACTTATGTAAAGTTTAATAAAACTTTAGGTATTGGGTACACTCGTGGGTATTTGTTGAAGCGTAGATAAATTTTCATGCTTCCGGTTATTCTTAAACGTACATTTATCGCGAAACGTATTTAACTTACGTAACCAATAAAATAAATGAACAACGACCATAATTATTATCAAAATAATTAAATAACACATGATTGATGTAATATCGTTGATATATTTAATGCGTTTACTTTAAATAGCTAATTTTTGGCGTACGCGATTTAACCTAACGTTTACAATTTCAAGCAAACATGTACAATACCAAGGTACATTGCGGATTTGTTAACGTCGTCAATGACTTGAAAACACAGGGTGTTATAATTTATGCTAAGGAATTACCTATTTCATCACCATATCCTATTACTCCACTAGCTATTTTGACTCTATCTCTGATATTACCACCATCACTACTATTTAATCCTCGATATTTCTTTATTCCTGAAGAACTATTACCACCTAAGAAGCGAATCCATTCCCCATCTTCTTCCTCAACTACGTTATCTAATTCATCCCGGAATCAAACCTGTGATTTGGTATCACCATCCTTCTCAGTTTCTACTTCTACCCCACCTTAAGTATTTGAAATAGGAAAATGTTCAGATAAGATGTATCTGAAACATCATGAGAAACAAGTCAAAGATATCTTGAGTTATTTAGACGAACTCTATCTTCACCGCATTGAGAGAATGGAAGAAGAACGTACTAATGGTAACGAACTAAAGACCGAACTTAAGGGAAAAAGAAGCGGTTAGGACAAAAGGATAAGATTGCCTTTGCTTACTATAGAATTTCCTATCTTGAACAAATCATTAAGAAAATCCAAGCTCGTCACCAAACAGATCAGGAGGATCTTTAGGATGTTATCTACCGGCTCAGAATCAACAAACTCTTAGAATAGTTATAGCTTTATCCCCCGCCCCCCACCCCCTCCACCTCCTCCCAACCTCCTCTTTTCCCCCCCCCTCCCCCCCCTCTTCCCCACCCCCTACCCCCCCTCTCTTCCCCCCATCCCCCTTTCCCCTCTCCCTCTCCCCCCCCTATCCCCCCCCCCCCCCTCTCCCCCCCCCCCCCCCTCCCTCCCCTCCCCCTATCCTAGCCATGGGATGTGTGGTATAAATAAAAACGCTTGTCAAATCTTGACTACGTACAGTAAGAAGGCAAGTTATTTATATAGGCAATCCCATTTCGTATCTTATTGTTTCCAACGTATCGCTCTTTCATCATCATTTACACTAACATCTGCTATCCATTATCTTTCGTTTCATGAACATACCATAACCCCTTAAGCGCCTTAAAATTCAAAAATAAGCATTTCTCTTTAAGCATTTTAAGCATCACATTTTCTTTTAAATTTTTACCTGTCTAAACTTGTGATTATTCTTACTACATGTTTCTTTATATGATAAAAATGCCTCCAAAGGACGTCAACATCCGAAATACCAGCCATAACTTTGGATGCCATCCAGCAACTGATTGTTGATTTTACTGCAACCTTGGAAGCACAGACTGCTGCCATGGCAAGTGCTAGTAATCCCAACAGGAACACCAATCTTACTAGAACTCGTGTAGTGAAAATGGGAAACTACAAAGAGTTTATCAGCTGTCAACCTTTCTACTTTTATGGTACGGAAGGAGCAGTAGGCCTTATTCGCTGGTTTGAATAAACAGAATCAGTATTCTCTCAAAGCAGATGTGCTGAGGAAAATAAAGTAACATTTGCTACTGGTACTTTAACTGATGATCCCTTATCCTGGTGGAATGCATATGCCCAGCCTATGGGAATAGAGCAATGTAATCAAATCACCTGGACTGAGTTAAAAAGGCTTCTGACGAACAAGTATTGTCCTTGAACTAAGATCAAGAAAATGGAAGATGAATTTTATGGCCTGACTGTAAATGGAAGTGATCTCAAGACTTATATTAGAAGATTCCAGGAATTAGCCGTTTTATGCCCGAATATGGTACCAAACACCGAGAAACTTATGGAAGCTTTCATCGGGGGACTGCCGCAAAGTATTGAAGGAAACGTTACTGCTTCAAAACCTCAGACTCTGGAAGAACCCACCAACATAGCTCACAGGCTAATGGACCAAATAAAGAGTATTCGTGCAAGGAAACCAATGATCACAAATGAAAGTTTGATGATAGAAGGAACACCACCAACAACAACAACTATCCCAATAACAACAACTATTCCAATAATCGTGACAAAGACAACTACCCTAATGATCGCAACAATAATAACCACTCTAACAATCACATTAACAAAAATAACTACCCAGATAATCGTAACAATAACAACCGCAACAATGATCACCATCCGCAGCAAAATGGAAGACATGAAATCTTCAAGGCTAATGGAAACCATGGATATAATACCTCATCCCCTTTATAGGAAATGTACTCTACATCACACAGGATCGTGCACCGTCAGGTGTCAGAATTGCCACAAAGTAGGCCATCAGACTAGAAACTGTAGGAAATAAGACTTTTGTTCCTAAAACATCACTCTATCTCTCAACCAAATCTCGAGACATGTAACATAAGTATCAACTCTTTTAGAGATTCATATGTAAAGTTATCCATGAATTAATAAAGTGATAATTCCGTTACATCTTGTTATCTGGTGGTATCAAAACTCGTCAATTCTATCATTCAACTCTGATACTCTCCTCATACCTTTGAAACATAAATATCATCTCAATTTATATGGGGTCAGTAATCTCTCTCAGTATTATTTAGAAAAATTCATGATTCATATCATTTTTCTACACATTACCATACGTGTTTTTATACTTAGGTAAGACGATTTATGATCATCTTATTGAAATGAATTAGGTCACTTCTTCATTTGAATAAGGAAATTATAAATCCCTGAACTATGAATTTATAAATTCTTAGTTACAAGGAGTTGGACGCTTCTTTTTGTAAGTGACAAATTATAATTATGTAGGATGTGAGGTGTATGGCCTTTATGTATATATACATACCGTACAAAAATTTTCTGTCTATTCGTTTGTACAAAACATTCCTTTAATCTTTAGCATTATTACACTTCATTTTTCATTATTACTTAATACCTTACATCGTGTGTTCATTTCAAAATTGTATCTCACGTGATTGCAAAACTCTCTTACAATCATTCCTTTGTCATCACTCTTGATCTCCACGTATTCTAAAATTCTCTGTTTTATTCTGCAACATAATTAAAAGGATACACACAAGAATTTATATTTGCCAAAATGATTTCAATACCACTAGGTAGAAATTTGTTACAAAGACTTGTGTTGCATTTTATTCAATGTTTACTTTTAAGTTAATGAATAACGATTCTTTACGAATCTACCAGTCGAGCAGCAGAAGCAATGGTTAGGCCCATGACCACAGGTTCCGTAAATCGAAAGTATTCATCCAGGTTTTATCAAGATAGAAGAAATTCCTATTGGGCCCCTCTTGTCATCAAGATGGTGTGGTCTTGAAAATAAGTAGACGTGTGAAAGGAGGTAATTATAATTATGGTGCGCAACATAATTATAAATGCATCACACACGTGGACTTGTGACCTTGATTAGCCTAACATAAAGATCAAATTCATGCCTAGTACCTACATCTATATCACTATAACTTTCAATTAAATCTCGGGACGAGATTTCTGTAAGGGGTGGAGACTATAACAACCCAAGAATTTTCATCAACCTATTTTACTATGATCACAATTATACGGGGAAAATTTTCGCTTTATTACATTACTTGCATTGTCAATATCTCAGTATGTCATGTAACTTACATAACTAAAGTAGACGAGCTCACGCAACCTATCTATGGCAATCCTGTCTTCATATATGTCAAGAAAATATCATAAAATGTCAAGTCAATATCTTAATATCCTTATTACAAAGTACATTATTCCTATAATGTACCATTCGCAACGTTATATCAAAACGGGCTTTAAACCGTTACCGTATGCCTCTAAACCCTAAATTCATGAAAGATTAACATCTAAAGTGAATGCACAAACTACTAAAGCATATGTACAAGTAATATAACATCTCATTTGAAATATAAACTCCCTCCAAGTCAAAGTACAAGTCCTTAAAAGCACAATGTACAATTCATTAAGCATGATCTCTAAAATAGCCGTTTTACCTCTGTTTTCATTCCAGTTTCTTCACCACCACTCTTGTGCAAGCTACTACACTCAATGTACAATGTGTAAACCCTAATTATTCTATCTAAGCTTTCATACACATTTTACACTCAAAACCCTAATTCAAAAGTCAGAAATCCTAACCCGAGCAAAATAGTAAATCATGACCCGTTTCTTGGTTTTTATCCATCATAACCCCAAACCAACACTCAAATAAGTTGTAATAACTTAAATTACAACATTAATAATCATATCCTATCATCATTTCATCATTTCAACAACAATATTCAATAAAATTAAACCCAGGAAAACCCTAATCTAGTTTTAAACCCCTAAACCTAAAACTAGGCCCGAGTTACAGAATCGGATCAGTCTATAACATAGCGTTCTGAGAAATATCAATAGGATCTGGATATTAATTGAAAACACTAGGTTGTAGCCCTATGTCTTGTGATCATTTTGCCGGTGGAATGGCAAAGGTACACAAATTCTGCACACCTGTAGTAAATGGATATTATCTCTAAATTTTTCTATAGTAACCCTCAAATATGTTAATACTAAACGTTGTAGAGGACTCAAAATATCTACAATGCTCGGTGTTTTGAGCTTAATGAATTACGGTTTGTAAATGGAAACCCCATTTTACCGAGATGATGGTTGGCTGTCAAAAAACAAGCCATATATAATTAACCAAACACCTAAAACGTCTTGAACCACCTCCACCTTGGATCTCTAGCCTTCCTTAATCTTCCCTATTCTCTCCACATCGCTCCCATGTGTCTCTAACCTGGTTATCAAGTTTCTTGGCTCTAAGTGTTGTTACTGAACACTATAAATAGGAGCACATGTACTCATTCTATACTCAATTTTTTTTTTTTTTTTTGTTTTTTTCCCCCCCCCCCCACTCTTCGTTTTTATAAACCTAATTGAGGAAACATTCTCTGCTCAATATGATCCTAGGATCATATAAGAATATCAAGCAAGTGAAGCTTTGAATATTTGAAGCCCCGGGAACAAGATACAAGGCGTACGAGTGGAAATACTACCCAAAATGACCCATTTCCACCATTTTTGCTCCTTGAAGCTCAAACCCTGGTTTTGAATGTTCTACTTCTGCTACTAACCTTATTTGTTCATTATGATCCTAAATATACTCTTGTTAAAGTTTCATAACTCAATTCATGTCATTTTTTTTTTGATCCAAATCGTTCACCACGAAACCCTAATTTTATGTTTTTTAAAACTTATTTGTTATATTGATTATATACTGTTATAATCTTCCTAGCATGCTTAACCTATTTGTTAAAATAACCACTTTATTGATTAATGGAGAAATTTGATCTTAAAACCCTCACGTTTATGTTTTGAAACCTATTTGACCGTTTTGGTTCCTTGCTTAACGAATCGCTTTCTAAACTTTCGATGCTTAAATCTTCATATTTTAGTTTATTTATAACTTATAATGTTTTATTGAAATGTTAAAATAAGATTGCATGGCAATTTGGACATGTTTGTAAATATTATCCATGCAAGGGGTATATATCATAACTTTCTGAAACTAATAACTAAAGGGGCTGAAAATGTCATTTAAAGTTATAACTATAAGGGTCTATTATGGTCATTTCAATTACAAGGTTTACTGGTATATCTTTTAACTTGAGGACAAACTCGTTTAAAAATGTGCAAACCCTTAAGGGTATATTTTGGCTTTCAAACTCAAGGGTCTAAAATGTAACATTTTGAAAAAGTATAAAATCATGTTTAAAACCTTACAAGACATAACTTTAATTAACGCTTCTCGTGCTTAACATTTCCAGATATTGATTAAAACGCTTAAAACCGATTATATCATATCACAATACTAGGGAGCTTCATATTAAGGAGTTTCATCTTGGTATTACGTTCTGACTGAGTTGTTGGGTTTACGATTTAAAGTGCCCTAGCTCCTCAAACGTTTACTGAATGACTTCTGAATTATGATGGCCCGAACAATGATACAATAATTCCAAACTCTTCAATCAAACTCATAACTCTTAAAACTAAAGTTCTAGAGTACAATCTTCCTAAGACTCAACATATTTACTCAGGTTGCGTGACGTGGCTGTTTACTATCATTTGCTATATCAACCTTCCCTGTTAAGATTGTGATAAGGTCGTGAGCTTTCATTTCAGAATATTTATTACATCTACCTATCAGGTGAGTTCATAGCCTCGCTTTTCAATCTTTTGAATGTTTTATAAACCCGCGAGGGGGATACATGCTTGTTACAAACTCTTTTATATACTCGTTTATCTTATAACAATGTGATTACTTTTCAAAGGCTTAATGAATTCATAACCCCATATTTCAATCTTTTGAATACTTTATAAACCTGTGATAAACCATGAATGCAAGTGTTTTCTAAATGTATGCTACCCAGATATATTATTGCCTAAGTAGCTTCCAGTGCCATTATTTACATATCATGAATCATTAATTACTTGCATTGCGAGTGAACGCGAATATTGTGAATAGATCTATTGGGGGTGACGGCTCCCGTTGGTATACCCATGCTTGGGGTAGCCAAACGTACTATATTTGTCCTAATAGGTAACCTTGGCAAGTTATCTTTTCCACGGGGACATCTGTCCCTAACCAATATCACTACGGTGATTTCCCTGTTAATGTATTGATGTCATGAGCTTAGATGCAATAAATAATGTTCCCCATGATGATTGTCCCTGCAATACCAGTATTTACACTATAACTTGTATTCAACTATTACATTTCAAACCTATGAATTTCACTCAACCTTTGTGTTGACCCTTTTTATGCATGTTTATCTCAGGTAATTGAGCAACTTATAGCATGGAGTGGCATGGACATGAAGATGGCTAAAACTTGTTATCAAATCATATTTTATGGTCTTCGTAGATTTTGGGGACCTTTTTTTTTCCTTTGTAAAACTCTGATTTGAAATGAATGATAACATATCTTTTAAATAAACGTCTCTTTCGGGTCGTTTTCTATGATTATGATTGTTGTATCCATGAAGTAATACCCCAGATTAGCTTTCGCTGCTATATGTAAAAATGGGGGTGTTACAAAATATCAAGAATCTTGTCATAATTTCTTGTGTGGAAATAAGGAATAAAGAGTTACATGATGAAATTGAAAGAATTTAAAAGAGTCAAAAGATGTTTCAATAGAGCGTAAAAAAGCTAATACGGTTTGTAATGATTCATATGAAGTCACACAGGGATTGTTAAAAAGAATTGTTGAATTGGAAAAAGATTTGTTAAAATCTGAGGCAAAGAGTATTGCTTTTGAAATCGCACTTCAACACAAGTCTCGAGAAAATAATTCTTTGAAAACAGTGCAAAAAGAAAATGAGAATTTTATGGCATCATTACAACTCGAGAATGCTCATTTGAAACAGACTTATAAAGATTTGTTTGAGTCGGTTCAGAGGTCAAAAGTTGAGACACATCAATGTGATGAAGCCAAAGTTAAGGACGATTTTGATGAGATTGAAACGAGAAACATTGAGTTGGAATATTGTGTGGCGTCATTAATTAAGGAGAATGAACATTTGAAGTTGACTTACAAAAACTTGTTTGATTCAATCAAAAAGTCGCGGGTCCAAACAAAAACTTCAAATGTAACACAAGACGAGGCAAAAAATCTGAAGTCTCAATTGTTTGAATTTGCTGAAACTAAGTTAAAAAACATTCTCGAAAAGATTGAATTTTTCAAAAAGAAGCAGTTGGATATTTCTGAACTTAACAAGGGAGCGGGGGAGAATGTCTGTGATAATGCAAAATGTGAGTTACAAACAAAGATTGTCGAGCTTGAAAAGGTTTTAACTCAACAAAAAAAAGATTTTAATGATATCAGGCTTGAATTGTCGAACAGAACAGCTAAATTTGAGGCGTATTTTGAATAACTTGAAAAAACGAAAGTAGTTCTTGATCGACAATTGGCTCGTAAGGTTGATGATTCTAAAGCTGAAAAGGATCAATTTTTGAAAGAAATTAATCATTTGAGAACTCAATTGGAAAATCTGAAAGGAAAGTCTGTGCAAACTAAGTTTGATAAACATTCAATTTTGGGCAAACCACCAGCTGATAAATTGTTGATAAACTCTCAAATTTCAAAATCATGATTTACTCCCAAAGTTGATCAGCAAAAGAGTTTGTCAAAACCAGTCACTACATAGTCTTTGCCTAAAAATGAAAAAGATTGGCTTTTAAAACGAATTGCATATTTTTGAATCAAAATTGGCATCTTAAGATATTCGTTCTTGTCAAAAAGAATATCATGAGTTGAGGACTTCATATAATGCCATTAAAGTGAAGTTTGATTCTCTTAATCGGCAAAAATGGAACATCAATGTTTCAAAATCTTCAAAACCTAAAGAAAGTGTTTCGGAAAAGGTTCACACGGGTGAATCCTCAAAACCGTTTTTAAGAAGGGTTTCTCAGTTTACAACCTATTCTTTACAAAAAGATAGGAAGTTTTCTAAGAAATCTCAAAGTTTTGAAACATTTTTTCCTCAAAAGGGTTTTAAGACAAGAGCTTCAAATGCAAAGAATCAATCTTTTGAAACATCACACTCTTGTTTTACACCGGTAAAACAAGTGTGGAGGCCAATTAAGGAATCTCAAACTTTTGAAGCATCTACTTCTCAAAAGAGTTTTAAGACAAGTACTTTAAAAGGAAAGAATCAAGTTTTTGTTACTCCACATTCTCGTTTTACACCGGTAAAACAAGTGTGGAGACCAAAGCAAAGTCATTCGAAATCTTTCAAATATTCCAAATCAGAAATGCTTTCAATGCAAAACAAGAATGACTCTGCTTCGACCATCAACAAGAAAGGAAGATTTTCAAACGATGCAAAAACAAATTTTCGGAATGTTTCATCAAATGACAATAACAAATGGAAATCTTCTTCATTAACAAGATTTAAAAATCAACATGAAACACCGAGTTTCAAAAATCAATGGAAAATCAAAAGGAATTTTAAATCTCCGTTGATTTCATGAGAGTTGTTTTCAAATGAAACACCGGTTTTAAGCTCTCGTTGGAACTCAACATCTTTACATCGAATTGACACAACTTTAAAATGGTTTTCAAAACTTGGCAAACCCGTTAGCACCGTGCTTAAATGGGTTCCAAAGGTTGTTGTCTAAATTCGATGTCAATGGCTTGTAATCAATGTCAGATTGCAACCCAAGCTTTAAATAAAAAGAAAATGTACGTTTAAGTGCATTTATCCTTATCAACGAAAAGAGAAATCTTTTCGGTCTTGAGCTATTCAAACAAAACATTCAAAGTTTTGTAGCTCAAGTCAATGGTTTTCAAATAAAAGAAAAGTGTACGTATCAGTACGCTTTATCTTCAAAAGAAGAGAAATCTTCTTTGTCCCGAGCAATTTTTTATCAAAATATTTTCAAAAAGTGTGCTCGGGACATACGACTTCTAAGTAGATGTCAGCTTAGGACTCGATCTTCAAATAAAGGAAAGTGATAAATGCTTAATTGTAAAATAAAGGAAAGTGTACATGTTTGTACATTTATCCTTACAAGGGGAAACTTACAACTTCTCGGAGTTGAGCTATTTCATTTAAGATATTCCAAATCTTGAGCTCAAGTAAAATGGTATACAAAAAGTGTTGAACATAAATTTCCCAAGAGTTATTCAAAAAAGTTTTCAATTTCTTGCAAATTTGTGTGTTCAACACTCTCTTTCTCTTCAATCATTTTGATTTTAATTATTTTTTGAGAGAGAGTATAAAGGAAAATGTTTGAACAATTATGAATGATAATCGATTTAAAAAGTAGTTGTTGTCAAAGTTTGTTTATTTGATAAGCGAGCAAATGTGAAGATTGTCTGTCAGTTACGCCCGTTTCGTGAAATTAACAGATGAGGATCACGTGATTGCAATCTACTGACCCATTACGTTTTTGATATTGACATACTTTGACGCACTGGTTTTTTCAAATTTGTTTAGAAATTCAGAAAAGGTTCCAAATCATTATTCATGTGATATCCGTTTTCTCCCAGTTGGTTTTCAAAATCTCTTATAACTATTTTAATCCATTGATATCAAAAAACTACATTTATTGTATGCTATTTTTTGAGGGGGAGAATATTGGATTTTAAAAATTGATCAAGAAAGATAAATGCTTAAAAAGTGTGGAAATAACAAAGTGATCTAAAAAACTCAAAGTTTTGCAATCAAAAAACTATTTCCTCTATGTGCAAAATTATTTTTGAAAATCGATGCACATGCGTAGGGGGGATTTCTTAAAAGTGCTCAAAAGTGAAACTCTCAAAGTGTTAAATGTTTTGATTTATATCAAACACTTTGATTAATTTTCAAATGGTTTTATGCTTTCGATCTTAAATACCCATTAACCAACTACCTCACAATGATCAAAGAAGAAATAAGGTGGTAAGGTTAGGTATTATCCCATGATCTAACCAGAACCGAAGGGATCTACACAGGGACATTCCATAGATAGAATAGAAGTCCTTAGGTGTGATAGAGTTGAATGTGAATAGGAATAATGTCAACTAAGGCATGAGCTATCATCGAAACAATCACAACATGATGATAGTAATGACGTCTTGATGGACATTGATGGGGTTGAAGAATGAAAAAGAAATGATGTGCAAAGGGTGAAAAGAAAGAAGCCCTCCACAAACATTAGGCAGAAACTGGGTCAATACATAATCTATCGAATATCACAAAGATGATATTTGGTATTGAAGAAAGACATCATGGACCCAGTGATGCAATGCACAACCCTTCCCAGCCACTCAAGATTCACTCAAAAGAATCTTGTTTCATCGTCACGGAGATTAAATGCATAATCTATTGACATCTCACTCCGAGATTATTGATATTGAAAAGGTGGCAGTCTGCTCCAGCCTTCGATCATAAAAACCAAAACGCACTTATTGAGTCTAGAGCCAAATGAGATCAAATCATAAATCTCACATAGGACATAAAAGTACATTTGTATTAAACATCAAAGATACAAAAAGTACAAGAGTCGCTTATATGTCTATGTGACAGTGCATGTCTTAGTGACATTGCCAGAACATTCAAGAGTGATACTTAAATTAAGTATTTCACAATGATTGAATGGAAATCCTACCAGTGCTAACATCAAGCCAACGCTGAATGTAGGTCACTAATTTGAAAATGATTGTTTAATGATTCAATTAATGTTAACTAGTAATCTAAGTGATCTAGTAGTTGTCGTATTCTTTCAGAATTTGTTTTCGAAAAACACAAACAACATTTCCTTGATTTATTCAAGTGAAGTGTTGGATTACCATGGTTACTTATGATTTCACAATATTGATAACGGAAGATTGTTGGAATTGAAGTTGGTAGTTGACTATCAGGCTTGGACTACCCTCCACACATGACTTCACTATCGAATATTCAGGTGTAACAAGATTATAATTATGTTTGATGGTCATCAAATATAATCAGGGGGAAGAGAAGTGTTCTAGCTAAATATTTTGATATAATGCAACAATTGGGGGGAAGAAATGTATACATCCGAAACTTAATTGAATTTGGTGTATATAACATCCGGGACTTAATTGACTTGGAGGTTATAGTTTCATTCTTCTATGAGTTGTCTGTGTGAAGTATGTGTTTCGAATGGTTGTATGTTTGGGGGGAAGCAGTTGAACTGCTTGTAGTCATGCGGTATGAACTGGGGGAAGTCAACCGGGGAGATACATTTATGAACAACAACATCAACAACATCTCTACCTTTCAGAAGCATGAACACCGTCATATTCATTCCTTATCTCATACTCAAAGTTCAAAGATACACTTCCGCAACTCTGATAAATCAAAGAACTTCCTCAAAACATCAAAATTGTTGATCAAGACAAAAGTTCTACATGAGGAAGATTGTAAGCTATCGAGAAAGTATAATTATGTTGGTTAGAATCTTTAAAAGGCAAATCAAGATGGATTCACAGTAAAGAATGATGATATGAAAAGATCTCAAAGGCAAAGACAAAAGGAAAATGGAAAGATCAAGATCAAGATCACTAGAGCATGATTGGAACAAGATCACTATTACACATCAAGACTCAAGACAATCGAGCATTAAAGATTAAAGATCAAGGTCACAAGAGAGATCTCAATGATCATCCTTTAGGGGGAGATTGTTATGAATAGAAAAATGATGATCATTAATGCAATGAAAGAGAGATCTCAATGATCGTCCCTTGGGGGAAGATTGTTAGGAATGATAAAAGTGACCATCTTATTGAGATAAAAGTATTGTAATAAATAGAGAAATAATATTGTGCAATAGGTTAAGTGATAGGCTCGTGACTTAAATAAAGTCACGAGACCCAACAAATAGCTAAAAGCTAAGAAACAAGAGCTAGTAGCTCTTCCTTGTAAAATAGGTATAAATACCCCATCACCACCTCGTTAGTAGGTGTGTCTTCTAATCTCATTCTAATATTTTCTCTAATCCTCCTCCTCCCTCTTTCTCTCTCTACTTTCTAATATTTCTCTCTTTAGAATAAACACACACATAACACCTAAACACACACTCTATTGCTTATTGATCCTAAATTAAAGACCTAACAAAACATATAACTGCTGAAGCCAAATTGGTTGAAAACTTATTCTAGCCAGTTGATTTTGAACTTATACAATGAAGGATGGTATATATCAGGAATTTCCATTGTGGAGAGAATGAACCTTTTTAAAAAGTAAGTTTTGTTGAAAGCTGTTCATACCAAATCAATGCAAGGTTTTCAAAAATGTCATCATTTGTGAGGCAAGTAATACCATTCTCATCATCAAAGAGAAGATCATTCCTCACTGATGATTCTGATATTACTACTGCCTTGCCATCAAGTATTGCATGTATTTGCTTCACTGAATTGACTGTTTTAAAAGTGGCAGTACTCCAAAACTGTTCAATATAAGAAGCATAGATAGTGGAACTTACAGTGAGAGCATAGTTGATCGAACATGTAGAGAGGAAGTCCACTATCTGATGAAATTCTGCATTCTCATCACTCTTTGCCAAATACACGACCATGTTATGTTGGTTTACAAAAGCAAGATCAGCCATGAATAATTGAATTTGTCGGTGTGAAAATCAATTAGGGTTTGATAAATTATGAGCAATTGGTATTTGTAAAATATATTGTTTGATTAATAGGCTTATATAGGCACTAAAGGAAACTTAAGATGAAAGTAGCCGTTAATTTATCAAAAATTCCCCCTGAACAGTATTTAGTAACGGTAACTTTAGCAACACTAAGTTAGGTTAGCAGTACTATGTTTGTACTAGCAGTACTAACTTTCGCACTTATAGTTTTTGGAAAACACTAACTAAGTTAGGCTAGCAATACTATGTTTGTACTAGCAGTACTAGCAGCAGTAACGTTTGTACTAGCAGTACAAAGTTTCACCCGACAGAATTAACTAAGCTCAGCAGTATTAAATAACTTGGCATCATAATTACTTTTCAATACCAACTTAAACATCATATGTGTATAAGCCTTTGTACCTATACATAACTAACCTCCCCTTAATCCATGCTCTAAGGATTAAGCATACCAATGCTTGCAACCAAAAAGTTAAACCTACTAACATCAAAAGCCTTTGTGAGAAGATCTGCAACATTGTGGTTTGTGTGAATCTTGATCACCTGAATTAATCTCTTCTCATAAGAATCTCTGATGAAATGGTGTCTAATCTCTATGTGCTTGGTTTTAGAGTGAAACATTGGATTCTTCATAATACGAATGGTGCTTTCATTATCAATGTAAATCTTGGTGTTTATGAAGTTGAACCCATAATCAAGCATTTGATTTTGAATCCATAGCACCT
>BQNB010121876.1:0-20382 GCA_026074375.1 Tanacetum coccineum
TTTTTATCATTGATTTGATTATTATATATTTTATTTCTAAGTAGGTCTTGACTTTTTCCCTTTGTCAAGGGTGAAGAGTTTGGATTTGCCTAGTATTTTATATATACTATACCACGAATCACTTAACTTCTCGCAGGCGCGCAAATCGTGCATTTAGAGATATTATGACTCGGGATCAGATCACGCAGATGTTCAGGCAACAAGAGCAAGAGAAAGAGTTGTTGAGGAAGCAAGCTGAGGAGGCGCACGCACGGGCTTATTTGGCTGCGTTAAAGGCTGACGCTGCGGAACAACGTGCTAATGTGGCGCAACAAAATTCTGAGGCGAATAATGCCGCCCTAGGTCAGTTTTTTATGCACCACAACTCACCAAATAATGCTCGTCCATTTATCCCTCCTACTTTTAGTCTTGTACCCCCACCCCCACCCGGTCCTATGCCCTAAATCACCCCTAATTGGGCTCACTTACTCCAACCTCCATTTCCCTTTACTCAACCACTCCAACCTCCTTATATCGGCCCACTCCAACCACTCCAACCTCCCATTCCCGTCACCAATAATAACTTCAACAACTGTTATCGTCCCGTTCTCAACTCCATCGCCTCTGGTTCTAATTCTCAAGCCAAACGTCCCCACTACATCCTTCAAACGAATCCCCATATGAACGATTCGCGGAGCTGTGAACAATTGGCTCAAGATTTGGCTCGTGAAAACAATAACGAGTCATCAGGGGAGGAGGAGGAGGACGAGCAACGTACGGGTGGTGATGATGACTATTCGGATGACGACGACGACGACGAGTAGGCGTTTTTATGTAGTATCTTAGTATGCGTAATAACTTTTAGACTTGTTACGTTTGTGAAACATGGATTTAGTATTTTATCGTGGCGTGGATTTTGTTGAATGGAATTATGATGTTTAGTAGTATTGTAAAAGTAGATTTGTTGAATTGTATTGTAACGTTTGATAATTTATCGTATTGTGGATTTGTGGTATTGTAACGTTTAGTGATTTGTTATTGTATCGTATTGTGGATTTGCCGAATTCTGGATTTTTTGAAATGTAGATTTTTTCCGGAAAAAATCTAGAAAACTGGACATGCGTCTAGTTTTTTATTTTTGCCCCAGGAACACATTAGGGTCGACATTGTCGACCATAATCTCAAACTTAGGGTCGACATATACCACGTGGAAAACCATAAACACAATATTCTCAATCCAGTAAACGCTTAGGGTCGACAATGTCGACCCAAAGTTTCAAGGGGCATGTCGACCCTAAGATTTTAAATATTAAGTGTTTTTTTAATATGAAAATGATTTTAATAAATTAAAAAGAGTAGGGTCGACAATGTCGACCCAAAGAAACAAAGGAGTGTCGACCCTAAGGTTAGTCAAACTTTTTGGTTGAAATGTTGTGGTCCCCCCTTGTCGACCCAACTTTCAAAGGGTTGAGTCGACCCAAAGATTTTTGGGTCGAGAATTTTGGATCGATTTCTTAGGGTCGAAATTGTCGACCCTAAGTGCTTTGGGTCGACAAACTTTGTAGTTTTGGGTCAAAATTGTCGACCCTAAACGCTTATATTGTTGTAGTGCTTCAACGCAGTTAGCAACATCAGTACGTGTACAATCATTCAGAAATTGTGGCCTCGTATTTTGTCTCACAGACTAGGGATGCATATCTACACCTATTTGAGCCCCTAAAACCCACATTCCATACCACGACCCTAATCAACACGATTATTGTTCCAACCACTCCTACCACGTCTACTATACCCTGACCTAAACTCATTTCTAGGACCAGCAGCCCAACGATTATCGCCACCTACACCCCCACCCACAGCAACCGGAACCATCTCATTAAGCCTAACTGAGTTGCACGAAGGTACCTGCACATGTAATATATATCAGATTCAAAAATTAACAGGTTTTAAATTAACATTGCAACACTATGTTAAAACAAAGTTTAATTGAGCTGAATCAACTTTTAGTAATAGAAACTGTACCTCCATATTTCCCCACGCTTAAAAGATAAGCTCTTCTGTATAACCATCGCAGCGCCATTCTTCTAGGCTCTAGCAACCCGTAAATAAGTTCAAACACATACTTATAATATTACGGGCACAATAAATAACTAATACATGTATCATACGTATGATTAGCTAACCTGACATCAGCGCCAAGGTTTTATGATGGTGCAAAGTTGTTATAACAATGGGAGCGACACATCAGCCTGAGTAACTTGCTTGAAATAAAATTAAAAAATGTTTATAAAAAGCTTTTAAAGTAAAAATGAACTTATGACATTTCCCAATTTCAACAACTAATATGCCTATATTCAGCGACACAAAGTTACTTAACCTAAACCACAATTTCATTCAAATGAATCATATACTAATGAACAATAGCCAGAATCCTATTCAAAGCCATTTCAATAATCAAAAACAGCCAAAAATTTCTTTAATTTGACGCGCAGTTATGCAAGTATTCCCGACTAACTAAATAGACAATCAAAGCAATACTATTGTGAATATAACTAAACTAACTGTTTAACCCTAACCGAACATAATAGACCAACTATTTATGAGTATGATAATATGACAATAACATTCAAAACCAAATACCAAACACCCCAAAAGTTATCCAAACCAATCATGAGAAATATAGTGAAATAAGAAGAAATATTAGAGCCAATAATACCTTGCAACGACTCGGCATTCTCTTGATGAAGAAATCAAATAAGCTACTAATCCAAATGCATGCCTTCATCTCCCATTCTTAGTAATTTGGACAAACCAAAAACCCTAAATTTAAAAAACATAAAATTAAACATAATCAAACCACCATCAAATTCCAACTTATTTAAATCTCCATTTCAATACCCAGATTTCAATTCAACACAGTTCTCAAAAACAAAAACAAATAAAAATCCAAGATCGATATTCAAATAAAAAAAATTAGTCAATGAGTATACCTTTATTTTGTCATCACACTTGATGAATTCACGACCACTTTATCCTCATACCATGTATCAAAAAGTGAGATCCCGTATAATAAGCCAATTCAAATACCCCCTAAATCATTGGCCTTAGATATTAAGAATTGGTTATCGGTAAACCAAAACTCACGACCAATTTCCAAACCAAAATAATAAGAAAAGATTGGAGGGATAAATTTGAGAGGTGTGTGTGTTTTTTGGGCGGTGGAAACTGGGAAGAGGGTGGGAGAGGTTGGTTCAAAGATAATAAAGGGTGAAGGGCAGCATTAAATGCATCCACGGGTTTTGGATCGGGTCGGGCCGGGCGGGTGGCAATAATTTCTTTTACCCGAGCTCCCCCGCTTTTTGTATGTTTTTATAATTTCATACGTTTTTTAAACATACCAACATAATGACCGGTTTAGGGAATAATAAAGACATCCATTCATTCATTCTCACAATGTTAGAGCCCGTATTATTTGTTATTTTATTATCGGGCTCAAGCCCGTCTCTAAAATAATCCTTTGAAATCTATATAAGGACCGGTTTCCTTCATTCTCACAATATCTTCTAAAGTCTTAACCCTAGAATACGCCTCTATCTCGCTTCGAATCATGGAGTCCGAATGTTTCTCAAATATCATCCCAAGCATACAATCAATTAGAAGCAGAAAACTAGTGGCAGAACTTGCCAATCAACCACAGTAAGCTTAATTCGTCTTTTTCTATTTGGTCTTCTAGCCTCTTGCTGTTTTCTATTTGCTGTTTTTATATTTCAATGTCTGTCTCAAGGAGTGTAGCACATTAAAGTAAGGCCCTTTTTGGTGCTTGGATAGTGCTACCCGTAAGAACTCAGTAGTTGCTACTGTCAGGAGAATATTAGTATAGAAAAAAAAGTAGATATCATCTAACTGTGAATATTAGTAGTTGATGTCTTCCTGATTTCATATGTGAATGTGTCAGGGTATTTTTTTGTGTTGTGTTGTCAGTAGGCTTTTGTTCCTTTGTTTTCTAGCCTCTTTTGTGTCGCTTTAGTTTTACTAGCCTTTTATTTCTTTGTTTGAATTGTTTTGTTTTGGTTTCTTGCCTTTCTAAAAACATTAACCGCTTGAATCAACTAGATTTGATTAGTAATATGGAGAATGTTTATAATTAATTATCGCTTTTTTCATTTTATTTTTGGTTTATGTTATACTTTGTCAATTATTAGATTTTGGTATCAATTGTATACCCCAATGTGCATTTTTGTGTGTTTCAGGTCTTTTGCTTACTTTTCAGTTTTGTTTGCCGTACACGTGGTAGGTATTATGACATTTCTATTAGGAGCTGTTCCACCCTTGCTTCTTAAAGATCATGGTGGGGTTTTTACTATCATGACCATTGTCTCAGGATCTACGGTTGTGCTAGCATTAAGGATTTTGATTCTGGCAAACTTGTTGATGCTAAGTTGGATCAAGGACGTCCATTTCACCCTTCTGAAAACCATAGGCAGCTTTTCCAAAATCATTTTACCTTTCTCTTTAGGGGCTCTTGTATTTGTTCCCTTGGGGGAGGATCTCAATTATACACTCTTATGTGTAATTTTTGGTGGGTTCCTATATGTATATACCCTTATGTGGAAGTTCGGATGCGCCTATCAACAAGAAAATCACTTTAACATTTATCCTGTCAACTGGGCCTTCCTTCTTATCATTCTTGTACCTCTCTCCATCATATTGGTGCCATTCTTCTTCCAAACCTCCTCTGGTGGGCCGTCCTTATTTCTCTATGCTTTTCTATTATAGTGCTTGCCTTCATCAGTTTTAGCGGAGAAGACCAACACCTCCAACAAGACATGACTATTACAACTTTCAGAAAGACGAACACTCAAGAAATAATTCAATTGTGTTTACATATATTGTCTTTCTTGGAAATTGTGTACCGGCAACATTGTTTATGACATTGATAACTAAATTCACTCACATATTTTAAAAAATCTTAGCATGCGAATTATGTCACTGCTCTAAACATAGTGGTGAGAAACAACTCGATCATAGTAATTTGATTTGGTACAACTACACCCCCTGATCCTGATCGGATATCCCTGGAACTGTGAAAACCATGATCTTTGGGTGGCTCGTCTAATGTCTCACTGGAAGATCTAGAAAGTAAGGAGGATCGCTTTGACCAATCCAATCGTTCATAAGTAAAAGTATTGACATCTAGAACTTCTTTCTCCAGTTCTGTTAGAACATTTAACACGGTTCTTAATTCACTGAAATCATTTATGGGCTGCGATGCTTCTCAATTGGTTTATCTCTAGAATCCTCATTAAGATAAAGAAAAAACATTCGCTTCTCATCTGTAAATGCCTTCAGAGTCAGCCTGCGCAATTAAGAAGACAACACATTATGTATAAAGTATATTATTCCTTTTTTGTACAATAGAAATTCCATGATAATTACACATGTTAGTACAAAATGTGTGACTTAATATGAGATGGGCTTAGATCACTTGTTAGGCTGGACAACAAGCTACCTTTGGGCTAGATCTTTTACTAAACAAAGTGGTCTGAATGATTTCCTGCACAAATAAAAGGAAAACCGTTAGCCTTAACGTGGGGACGGACCCCACGATTAGTCTTTGGCGCGAGAGTAAGAAATTATGTTGTGAGAGGTTTGTGTGTGTATTGGTAGGAGTGAGAAATTATACCTTTTGTAGTGTCAGAGGATTCCTATTTATAGGCGAGTCTTGTACTAGGGTTTCCTAGTATTTCGCCTATTTGTTGTAATGGCCAGTGTAGGACCCTTGTCGGGCAAGGGTCCACAGTTATCGTGACTGCAGGAGTGAATTATCTTCTGCGGACATTAGTTAATCTGCTAAATAGCTTGCAAAAGTGGTCTATCATCAGTCCGTGTCCGTCTTGTTGTATCCGGGTCATGACCAGTGTGATCCAGCCCGTTATGCTTGTTATTTAATCAGCTGGGCCAAGGCCCTAATGCGATGGTGCGGCCCAGTCCTAAAGTCCTGTTGTACCTCTTATATATCATCAAGTCCCCCTACGTGCGGCTTAGTGCTGCTTGCGGTTAATATTACTAGACTTTAGTCTTTTTGTACCGCACTCTCTTCATTCCACCTTGACCGTTGGTTTTGTCCACAACTTTTCCTTTGTCAATTAGGTAGGTTTGGGTGACGTGTCTTTCCCCTAACCTTTCATTTTCTGACTGACATGACTCGTAGTCAGTTATCTTTCTATCATCACCATTTCTTTGCTTTTAATCCTGTCCGTTGATTTGTTTAGTGAGATCCATGTGTGTATATCTTGGCAAGGCTCAAATTAAATATACCAAGGGTATGAATACCTCCTTGGTTTTCACGGTTTCTTTTTCTTCTCTTTCACTATTGTCGCCATTGTTAAAAAAATTCGAGATTTTAATTCAATTTCCGACACCTGCTTGATGATTCGTTAGATTACCAGGTTAGGATTTAACTCTTCTTTTCCAAAATGGGTACTATTGATGACATGAGATCTATCTTAACTCAACCGGCTTTAAATGCTTTGTGTGAGAAGTTTCATATTCCTCATACTATTCACCTTGAATTACCTGGTCGTAATCATAGGATCCGTAATCATCCCACCAGAAAAATCGGTGTTTATACTTGATTTTTTGATTTTGCCAATTATCGGATCCCACTTTCTTAGTTTCTTGTAGATATACATGAGTATTTTCAAATCAATATGTCACAATTGTCTGTCATTACAGCCGCTAAGGTCTCTCATTTTGAGACCCTATGCCGAGTTCATAGTTTTGTTTCGACTGTAGGGAATTTTCATAAGTTTTATATAAATTCTAATAATAAAGGTTAGATGTCCTTTAGCAAACGCTTCGACACTGCCCATGTTTGTTATACCAAGCCGCTAGATTCACTAAAACACTGGAATGACAGCTTCTTTTAGGTTGATTCCTCTGACATTCGTGATTTGATCAGGTTAGTGAGATCTTAAGAAATGGCTTAGAGTTCATTTTATGTGTTTAAGTGTGGTGCTATGTGATTTTATGTATGCTAAGTGAGTTAAGTATGTGCTAAATATTATTTTGAGATGTATGGGCATTTATTTATGATGTGTGTATGTATGAGTGTTGGATATTCCGTGTGATCACTTGTAGTGATAATGGAAATGATTGACATGTTGCATGTAATGCTATGATAAATGTTTGGAAAATTTAGTATTGAGTTTTATGAAAGGTATGCTATTGTAGAAAAGAAATGAGTGAGTGAAATATAGAAGTTTGGACCAAAGTTTCTAAAATTAGAAAGTAAAATGTGAAATGAAGAGTTTTATTTAGAAAGTGTAGTATTTAGCGGTTACGTAAAAAGGTTTAATCAAATTAGCTTAGGTTTTTATAAAAACTTAAATTAATGAAGTTAATTAGTTAATTAATAATTAAATAAAAAATAAAATATATATATATACCTAAGGGTGCTGATCGGTTTAGAAAAAAAAGGGAAAAGGAAACAAAATGTGATTTATCTAAATACAATTCTAATAAGATTAGGACTCAAACTTGAATTAGGGTTGAGCAGAATTTTGGGTCGTGTTCAACGACTGATATCTTGATGATGGTAAAATGTATTGATATGTTTCTTGAGCCTATGAATAAGCCAAAAGAGTCTACTTTCCAGAAAATCCGGCCTCGAACGATTTTGGAGTTTGGGAAGTCATTCAAATATTGTTTACACTAAAAGTTGTCAAAACGGTAAATACGGGTCAGAACTAGGTCATGTTTGGGAGGGTAAAAACCTATCTTAAAAATCGAATTAGGGTTAGCCAATTTACAGAGGATAAGTTCAATATGTATATAAAGAAACCCCAAAATGATAGCTTCTGATTCTATGTCTAAGTAGGGTAATTAGCACCATACTTTTTAGTGTGCAATCAGATCCGAATTGTGATAGTTTTAAAGTTTAATTTTATTTGGGATAGTTACACATGTAATGAGCACTTAGGATTCACAAGATAATTGATAGACTCATAAAAGAACTCAGGTAATTTTTGGTATAATTTATGGAGGTCAGCAAGCAAGGGTTTTGAGTACGTAAATATACGCTAAAATTATGCAATTATAAGTAAATTATAAGTAACTAGTGTAATAGATTAATGAGGTGGTTAAGGTTGGGCATGGTGTCGGGGTGACCCATGATGGTTAATTAAACCCTTACACATCCATCATATGTCCGTGGTTATTTATTTGTATAGTTATGTGTTGAGATTTGGAATCTGCATTTGAGCATTTAGGTGAGTTACATAGTCTTATTTTTTTTACTATGTTTTAAACTTGGGATGGAAATGATGCAAAGTGTTTTGAAATGATTTGGATTGCTGTGATTATGTGTTTACTTTATGCATGGATTGTTACTTGGCTATTATATGTTATGTGCTATGAGCCTAGTATGGGATAGGTTCGTATCATGCTACATGTTATGTGATGTGATATGGATTGTGTTTTGGGAGCGGATGAGTACGCCTACTCAATGTTGATTTAGTCGGACGCTTGCATGTCTCGGGAATAAACATGTTAAGTATTAGTGATTGGCCTGCATGTACTTCGTGTTAGCATGTCACGAAATCACAGATTTGGAAGCGGATGGGTACGCCTACCCAGTATGTTGTATGATTGATTGGAAAGTGTGCATGTTAGCTTGTATAGTACTTAGTAACTGTTCTGTTATGCATGGTTTATAACCACAATAATTTGGTAATGTGTTTTAAAAACGAATTTGATAGGAGTGTCTGAAAGCCTATGTTTCTCACCAACCATTATGTTGACGTATAAGCATCATTTTCAGGTATTCAGCATGATGAGGTTAAAAGAAGTGGCTAGAAAGAGACTATAGGAATGCATATGGAGCCTATCTCTGGATTATTTTTTATTTCGTACTTGATTAATTGAACTGCGTTTGAATTTCTTAGGTTGTGAGAAAATGTCAAGTCCTTGTATTGATGAGACCCTTTTTCATTAATGCAAGATTCTTTGTTTTCGGTATTGTCACGACATATTGTGTCTTTTATATTTTGATATGCATGTAGTGATTCTCTATTGTTGACACCATTGTGTTGTGATGATATCCATGAAGTTATGCCTCTTGTTTCTGCCTTGGCAGGGTGTGACAGATTGGTATCAGAGCCAGTGGTTATAGAGAAGTAGGTGGTTGAGCCTAGACTATAACCTAGGAGTCCCTCATATTGTTGCATTTTAGGGTTTAAGTGTATATGTATGTATCTACTATATTTTCTCGCTACTTAAAAGCTTTAATTTTTCCTATTTTACATTACTGTTATATAATACAGTATATATATACTTTACATTATGGGGATCTAATAGTATATACCCTTCTTTGTGTTATTTTAGTCATGTCTCCTCTAGCTCGTGCGTCTCGTGATAAGTTTCATTGGGGAACCACCTTCGCAACTTTACTCAAGCGTTATACTGATCCAGTGACGAAGCTTAGGATGAAGCATACGAACCGTAGAGTCCAAATACTAAAAGGTCTCTATCCGTACCGGATTGAAGCAAAGTTGACTAAGAAACAAGTAGGAGGAAAATGGATCCTAGTGATGGAGATGACGATGATTTCAAAAGATGGAGAAATCTCTAAGTTTCCAGGGTACCACTCATCGAAAGAAGAACCAACTAAGAAACCTAGGATTTTAAATAAGTATGGATTTGTTAATCACCTGGAACTCAAAAGGAATGAATTTGCTCCGCGTCAACTGCCCTAACGAGAAGGCAACATGAATGGTTGGTTGATTGAGGGAGAGGATGAGCCTCTAGAGTATGAAGCATCACATGAGGAGGTAGACTCGGATCTTGAGTCCACCGCAAGAAGTAAGCCCAAATGTAAGAAGTTGAAGAAGCCAACTAAAGCCATCTTTGACCGCACATTTCGCAACTGTTCGTATTGTCCTAAGTGATGGATATGTTTTAGTTTATTTGTTTTTCATTTCAGTGTTTGGAGCCATGTTAGGAATGTTATTTTCAACTCTTGAATTTTGAGTATTTTAATATAATAAAAGTTATTATAGGATCATTCCTTTGTGTGATTTGTTGTTTCATTTTGAGTTACGTGCTATGTGGTGTGTTTATTTCATGAAGTGTCATCATAGGAGGGAGTACAACTGTGAAAGGGGGCATCTATAATTATGGTGGCCAACATAATTATACATGTGCTACAACACAAGTGGACTTGCAAGTATGATTACATGGATTAATGTTGATTTGTTATACGAATATGATTATCGAAGTGTATGATAAGATCATGAGATTGGAAATCGTTATTATATCGTCTAATGTATGTAAATTTTACCTTATATAGAAATGGCTCCAAACCTAAGAAGCGGCCCTAGCAACAACAACGAGGAGAACCCCGACATTGCTACAGTAATCGTGCAACAGTTGCAGAATATCATTCCTCAAATTGTCACTCAAGTGACTGCTAATGTGAACAATGCTAATGGAGGAGGTGGAAATGGTGGGAACAATGGATGTTCCTACAAGACTGTCACTGCTTGTAACCCTAAGGAGTTTGATGGAAAGGGTGGTGCAGTAGCACTTACCCGTTGGATAGAAAAGATGGAGTCGGTGTTTGATAACAGTGGTTGTACTGTGAACCATAGAGTGAGGTATGCTGCTAGTTGTTTTGTGAACAAAGCTTTGACTTGGTGGAATACACATGTCTAAGCGAGAGGTCGTGAAGTGACAATTAGTATGAGTTGGAATGATTTTAAGGCGTTGCTTGTGGAGGAGTTCTATCCAAGCAACGAGATGGAAAAACTAGAGAATAAGTTTTGGAACCACACTATGGTGGGAGCAAATCATGTCGCCTACATTGACAGGTTTCATGAGCTGGCAAAACTAGTTCCTCACTTGGTTACTCCCGAATCTTCGTGTATCAAGAGGTACATCAATGGGTTGGCCCCTTAAATCCGTGGTATGCTTCGGGCGACCCAGCCAACTACTATTCAGAGTGCCATCTTGACGGCTGGAATACTCACTGACGAGGCTATCCGTTGTGGGACATTGACTAAGGGAAATGATAAGAGGAAAGAGATAGAGGAATCGAGAAAGCAAGGGAGTACATGGAAAGACAATAAGAAGTCGAGGACTGGGCAAGGGTTTGTAGCGACAGTTCCTCCTAGAAACGACAATGTGAGCACATACCCTAGATGTGCTAAGTGTTATACTTTCCACCCGAAGAATGCATCTTGTGAGCTGTGCTATAACTGCCAGAAACCAGGTCATTTGGCAAGACAGTGTTGGGCACCGATTAGGCAAGTGGCGCATGTGAATGCGGTTAGAATGAGGCCAAATCAGAGGGCATGCTATGAATGTGGGAGTCTTGACGATTTTCGCAATGATTTCCCTAAATGGAAACAAGCGACTGGACAAACAAGAAACCCGTTGGCTTTGGAGGGAAACAAGAACACTCGAAACAATAGAAACCGAGCAAGAGGAGGAGCATTTAGTGGGAATGCAATAGAGGCTTTGCAAGATCCCAAAGTTGTGACTGGTACGTTTTCTTTAAACGACCAATTTGCTACTGTTCTTTTCGATTATGGAGCAGATTTTAGTTTTATTTCTACCAAGTTTGCGCCTTTGCTAAATGTGGAACCTTGTATTGTAAACCCTGGATATGTGATAGAGATAGCTGATGGTAAGAGTGTAGAAGTTGATAGGGTTATTCGAAATTGCAAACTAGAACTAAGAGACTCCTTGTTCACTGTAGATTTGATACCATTGGGACATGGAAGTTTTGACGTGATTGTGGGGATGGACTCGTTGTCCAAGAATAAGGCTGTTATCGTGTGTCATGAGAAAGTGGTAGAGATACCGATAAGAGAGGGTGGAATACTTAGAGCTTATGAGGAACATACTTTGGGAGCCACAAAATCCGCTAAGATAGATGAACCTGGGGTAAGTGATATACCGGTGGTGCAGGATTTTACTGATGTATTTTTGGAAGATTTTGTGGGGTTACCACAGCAGCGACAAGTTGAGTTCCGTATAGATTTAGTACCTGGAGCGACGCCTGTCGCAAAATCTCCATATCGTCTAGCACCCTTGGAGATGCAAGAATTATCTAGGCAGCTTCAAGAGTTACAACACAAGGGTTTCATGTAACACCCCCAAAATCAGGTAGCAGCGGAAATGGTAACAATGTGGTGCTACATCAAGTACAACAATCAAGATATAGGAAACGACCTCAAAAGAGACGTTTTCAATAAATAACATACGATGCATTATAAAATATCAGAGTTATAACATTAGGTCCCATATGTTTTTAAAAGAGTAATAAACATTCCACATACATTTTAATTAAACAAAAGCTTCATAATACCCAAAAGATGACTTAAGTTTTTAAAGATAATAGAAGTTGTATTGAATTTAGATAAAACAAAGAATCCATCTTCATTGATATCCGCCACGGCTCCCCTCTAATCTTCATACCCTAAGACCTGAAATTACATGCTAAAAGTCAACATAAAGGTTGAGTGAAATCATAGGTTTATCGATTTGAAAGGTGGACCACAAGATTTAATTAATAGTAGACTCAGAAACACATTCAGCAGTCTAACACTTTGTATTATTGCACTAAGCTCATGACACCAAAACCTTGACGAAATGAAATGAAATCAAACTAGTATTCGAGGTTTGTGCCCCAAAACGGATACAAATGTTACCAAAACATCCTACGAATTTCTCAAAACGGATACAGATGCTGCCAAACATCCTACGAATTTCTTTAAATGTTAAATGCGTCAATGGTCAACTAGAAACCACAAGCCAGACGGGGATGGTCAGTCCTGATAGATATATCCATAACACTCGCTCTTACTACATTAGCAATTAACGCCGATTGCAACCTAATTAATTATAGGCCGTGTAAGTACTAAACACTTTGATTAACAAAAACCATATATAATCCTAATATAGCTACATCACCATCTAATCGCATTCGTGAAATCGTGTTTATAAGTTAAAAACGTTTATAAATACACTTTAGTGAAAATGACGCAACTTTCTCGTTTCAAGTCCGTTTCTTACGTCCACATTTTCGTATTAAGATGAGTTATCAAAATATTACATTTTCATAATTTGGGTCCTCTGATGAACAGTACTTGTTACGGTTCATGACAGTTATAAAGTTATTTTTATAAGTTTAGTTATCGTAAATCTCGTATCTTATTCCTTTTAACTCCGTTTTTAGTGATTCTTTCGAGCACGTTCTCGTAATCAAAAACTCTATTTATTTATGATGTTTTCAAAATAAATATGTCTGATGTGAACAGTAACTTTTATAAAAATAGTTTTATAAAAGTATTTATTGTAGTAAACATGTAATTGTCGTATCTCTTTCGTTATAAATCGGATTTTCGAGTTTCTTACCTTTTTGGAATCCTTATGATATGTAGTATTTTTATAAAATATAAAATATATACTTTTATTAACAATTTAAAGCAGCCATTTTTAAATAGTTTTATATATTTATTTATATAACTTGTTTTATAAAATTTTCTACTTAATAACAATACCACAATACTTATATCATATGTCTTGTATATATATAGTGTCCTTAGTCCATATTGTCCAAGATTTGTCTATGATCACAAGTCCTTTACATTTATAAACTTACTTAGTAACTTTTAATTACTAGTTTTATACCTAAACTTTTTATACATAAACCAAAAGTGTACAAGACTTATACATCTATTTTAACATAATATTAACATCCATATATCATGTAAAAAAGTTTATCAAAGCATGATTATAAGTAAAAATCCATTTTACATGTTAAAACATTTCCTAAATGGTGATTAACTATATAGAACTCATATATGCATAAAATGATAAATGTAAAGTCATAAAGGGTTTTAGTTAACCTTAATATGATATAATATGATGAACCACAATATCTAAACCCTTATTTAGATATTAAACCAAAGATTGCACAATCAAAGAAACCCTAAAATCAATGAAACCCTAATCTTTCATTTTTTATTTAATAAGCTGGCTTAACCAACTTATTTTTCCTAGGACCTTTATAACATTTAAGACTTTCCTACAATTTTTTAGATTTTTCCAACTTTATTTGTTCTTTATATTAATTTTCGTAGCTCACAATTTTGAAAAGTCATTTAAAAATAGCAAATTAATTTTAAAAAATACAAAAAAATAGTTTTTAGTTTTAGAATTAATATTTTAAGGTTTACAAACTTTAAAAACATTTTTATCATTTTTAGATTTTAAATTTCATTTTTAGCTTTTTAATTTAAATTTAGAAATTAGTTTTTAATTAAAAAAGTAGTGAAAAATATTTTTCTGAGTTTTTATCACATTTTAGACTTTTATAAAGTAGAAAATCATTTTTTGGAATTTTTAGGTGTTAATTTGTTATTTTCTAGGATTTTAAATAGATTAAATAGGTTTTTAATTCATAAAAATTATTAAAAAGTCAAAAAATATATATAATTCCTTTTTAGAAAATTTTCTTTTGTCATTTTAGAGGTTTAGAAACTAAGTTTGAATTTTTAGGGTTTAATTTTGACTTAGTTGATAATTTAGGCGCGTTTTTAGGATCTCTGATTGCGTTTTTAGTTTAAATTTGTGTGCCATAATTGTTTTTAGTGTAGATTGAATTAATTTTCCCGTAGATTTAGAAAACCAATCATAATTTGTGTTCCATTCAAGCGTCAAATATCAAACCAACAAATGACTTTCCATTGCATTCCTCGTTGGGGATAAACGACCCGGGAATATCATATACTACTTTCGGTTTTCATTGATTTTCTTTCTTTGAACCTTATCAAGGGCTACTTGGTTTGGTTTGGTTAATATATAAGTAGTATATTATAATTATATATTATTTATATATACCCTAAAAGATTCAAATCACCTCTCCAATCTCTGTCCATAACACAGGCGATCTACACTTCCTACCATACAAGGCTTCAAATGGAGCACACCGAATGCTTGAATGATGACTATTGTTATAAGAAAACTCTGATAATGGTAGATGGACATCCCAACTACCACCAAATTCTATAACACATGCCCTTAACATATCTTCTAAAGTCTAAATTGTACGTTCACTTTGTCCTTCCGTCTGAGGATGATAAGCAGTACTCAAGTCTAACCTTGTCCCTAACGCTTTCTGTACCATTTGCCAAAAGTGTGAAGTAAATCGCCCATCTCGATCCCAAATAATCGACACGGGCACTCCATGTCAAGCCACAATTACATCAATGTATAATCTTGCCAACTTCTCCGTACTAAAATCCTCACGAATTGGTAAGAAATGAGCAGATTTGGTAAGTCTGTCGACTATTACCCATATCTTATCATACCCACTTCTTGACCTAGGTAACTTGGTAATAAGATCCATAGTGATCCTATCCCATTTCCACTTCGGTATCTCAGGTTGTTGCAATAAACCTGAAGGTCTTTGATGCTCAGCCTTCACCTTTGCACAAGTCAAACACCTACTAATGTACATAGCAATATCTCTCTTCATTCCTGGCCACCAATACATATCACGAAGGTCATGGTACATCTTATCCGCTCCAGGATGCACAGAGTACCTAGACTTATGAGCTTCGTCCATAATTACCATTCTCACATCTCCTACTAACGGAACCCATATGCGGTCCATAAAGTACAAACTCCTATCTTCCTTATTTTCCATCTGCTGATCTAAACCACATAGCCTTTCTGCAAGAACGTTCCCTTGTTTGAACGTCTCACTTTAGGCTGCCAATATCATCTCTTTCATTCCAGACTGAATGGTCATAGCCATTGCTCGAACTCGTCTAGGTTTCACCCGTTCCTTTCTACTTAACGCATCAGCCACCACATTCGCCTTTCCAGGATGGTAGCGAATCTCACACTCATAAAAACTAAACAGCTCGATCCACCCCCTTTGCCGCATATTTAACTCCTTTTGGTCAAAAATATGTTGAAGGCTCCTGTTATCCGTGTAGATGACGCTCTTTGTGCCATACAAGTAATGCCTCCATGTCTTAAGAGCAAACACGACAGCTCCCAATTCTAGGTCGTGTGTTGTATAATTTTTCTCATGAATCTTCAGTTGTCTGGATGCGTAGGCGATTACTTTACCTTTTTGCATGAACACACAACCTAATCCTTGATTCGATGCATCGCAATAAACTACAAAATCTTCAACTCCGTCCGGTAACAATAAGATAGGTGCATCACACAGATTATTCTTCAAGGTCTGAAACGCTTCTTCCTCTTTTTCACCCCACTAATACTTTTGGTTTTTCTGAGTTAGCGACGTAAGGGGTTTAGCAATCTTGGAGAAATTCACGATGAAACACCGATAATAGCCCGTTAATCCCAAAAACGATTAAATTTCTGATGGCGTTGTAGGAGTTTTCCAATTCTTCACCGCCTCTATTTTACTTGGGTCCACATGAATACCATTCTAGTTGACCATGTGTCCAAGGAAATGCACTTCCTGTAGCCAAAACTCGCACTTAGAAAACTTCGTATACAGCTTATCCTTCCTTAGTAACTCCAATACTAACTTCAGATGAACTTCATGCTCTTCCTTCGTCTTTGAGTAGATCAAAATGTCGTCAATGAAGACAATGACAAACTTATCTAGATACGGTTTGCACACCCAGTTCATCAAGTCCATGAAGACCGCTGATGCATTGGTTAACCCAAAAGGCATAACCGTAAACTCAAAATGTCTATATCTCGTTCAAAATGCGGTCTTTGGGATGTCATCTTCATGCACATGTAGCTAATGATATCATGACCGAAGATCTATCTTAGAGAAATAACACGCTCCTTGCAGCTGATCAAATAAGTCATCGATCCTAAGGAGTGGATAACGGTTTTTAACAGTTAATTTGTTCAGCTTCCTATAGTCGATACACATACGAAAATACCCATCCTTCTTCTTCACAAACAACACCGGTGCTCCCCACGGTGAATGGCTAGGTCGTATGAAATGTAACAATCTGTATTTTTGATCAATGTATGACACTATTTAATTTACTATTTTTTTTTCTCGTACGCGTTTGCTTTTAATTTTAATCATTACGTTAAATCGCGTAAACTAAAAATCAACAACCAACGTAAACGGGCACCAAACAAATTTAAGTTTACGTTAAGAAATTATTATATTATTATTACTAAAGTAATAATTTACTTATTATGTTTTATTTTTATCGATTACGTAAAACGTTACGTTTCACGATAAATTGCTAAGAGTCATTCTTTTCCACATGGTTTATACATGCCGTTACCGGTACCAGTGGCCCCTTGGGAAGACCTCAACATCGATTTTATCATCGGTTTGCCTCGAACGCAACGTTAAAAGGATTCTATTATGATCCTGGTGGACCGTTTTTCCAAGATGGCTTATTTTGTGGCTTGCCATACCACATATGACGCAATTCAAGTTGCCTCTCTTTACTTCAGGGAAATCGTAAGGCTTCATGGAGTACCAAAAACCATGATAAGTGATCGGGACGTCAAATTTCTTAGCCATTTTTGGATGACGTTGTGGCATAAATTAGGAACTACTCTTAAGATTAGCACCATGTGTCACCCCCAAACTGATGGGCCAATGAATGTCACCAACCACACCCTTGGGTCTGTACTCCGAGCTCTTATAACTCGCCACCTGAAACAGTGGGAAGGTTACTTCCACAGGCTGTATTCTCTTACAACCGTGCTCCAAGTAAGACTACTGGTTTAAGCCCTTTCACGGTGGTGTATGCTATGAATCCTCACACCCCACTGGATCTAGCTGTTATTGATACCACCATCAAATTTAGCAAAGAGGCTAGTGATGTGGCTGCTGACATTAAGCACCTACATGAGTAGGTTCATGCTAAAATTACCAAAAATAATGAGATGCTTAAATATCAAAGACACAAGAACCGCAATCATATCTTGTTCCAGCCCGGTAATCTCGTTTAGATTGATCTTTGTAAAGAACGATTCCACTCCAAACACCGATCCAAACTGAGCCCATGATCGTACGGTCCTTTTTGTATTCTTGCACAAGTCAACAACAATGCCTACAAGGTTGACATGCCGGGTGAATACAATGTATCCGCCACATTTAATGTTGCTGATCTACAACCTTACTATGACCCGGAAGAACCCCTTCCAAGTTTGAGGACAAACTCTTCTGATGAAAGGGAGGATGTTAGCCACACAGACAAGGACCAATATCCAGACCCGGCTCAAATTGGATTAATGTGGGTCAGTTTAGCCCAGGCATAGTCCAACACATTAATGAAAGTTTAGCTATTCGTTTCTTTGTTTTGTTATTTATTTTTTTAGTTGACCTTTTCTACGCTGTTGTTTTTTTCCCTAAAAGTTTGCTAAGTTGGTTGTTTCTTTGTTTCTGGGACTCCTACCTTTTGTTTTGGGAACTCCTAATTAAAGACAGTTGTTAAATTCCAAATTATTTTATTCTCTGTGTAAGAGTTTTTCTTCCATTGCTATCCTAATTTTGGCAACATTAGGAGGTGATCTTGGAGACTAATTTGAATTAGCGTGGTGTGTCTGTTTCATGAGTTCGAGTTAGATTGCCCAACGAGAGCTTCGAGTGGTGAAACTGTAACTCGAAAGGACCAGTTTTGTGTCGGGTTCAAAGATCCAAATCCAAAAGCTCCACGCTATCATTATAAGCAATTAAAAATAGAAGATATATACAATGGTGCTACAAAGAAACATACCACTATGATTATTTAAATAATAACATGGATACCAGGTTCTTTAAATTGAAATTTTTCAAAAGTTTTATAAACAAAATTAATAACTAAAACTTGCTACCAAAGTTAATAAAATATTTATTTAAGTTTCTTAAATTAACCAATTAACCCAAAACGTTTTTTAAAGTTACTGATTGACGGACTCATTTAATGAGATTTTAAAGTTTGTCAATGTTACTTTAATTTCATACGTTTTTTAAACTTACCTATATAAGGGACCGGTTTAAGGAATAATAAAGACATCCATTCAATCATTCTCGAATAATCCTTAGAATCTATATAAGGACCGGTTTAGGGAATAGTACAGACATCGATTCCTCCATTCTCACAATATCTTCTAAAGTCTTAACCATAGAATACGCCTCTATCTCGCTTCGAATCATGCAGTCCGAATGTTTCTCAAATATCATCCCAAGCATACAATCAATTAGAAGCAAAAAAATAGTGGCAGAACTTTCCAATCAACCACAGTAAGCTTAATTCGTCTTTTTCTATTTGGTCTTCTAGCCTCTTGCTGTTTTCTATTTGCTGCTTTTATATTTCAAAGGTTGTGAAGAGTGCGTAAGGTGCCACCCCCTTGAAATTAGCAATACTATGATTAGTTTGAAACATAAGTTAATAACGTCTTGGCCCTTTTAGGTGCTTGGATATAAATATATCTTTTGCAGTTTTGTATTTCCTTGTCTCCCTGTAGCAGATTTAAGAACTCAGTAGTTGCTACCGAATATTAGTATGGAAAAAACATGAGTGATACGATCTAACTGCGCTACGCATAAGACCAAATAATATATGTTCTTTGTTGTCTTCATGATTTCGTTATGTGAATGTGTCAGGGTTAGTTTTGTTTAGTTTTTTTTTTGTGTTGTCAGTAGGCTTTTGTTCCTTTGTTTTCTAGCCTCTTTTGTGTTGCTTTAGTTTTACTAGCCTTTTATTTCTTTGTTGTAATTCTTTTGTTTTGGTTTCTTCAATATATGTTGCCTTTCTAAAAAAAATTAACCGCTTGAATCAACTACATTTGATTAGTAATATGCAGCATGTTTATAATTAGTTATCCCTTTTTTACATTTTATTTTTTGTTTCTATTATACTTTGTTCGTTATTAGATTTTGGTTTCAATTATATACCCTAATGTGCGTTTTTGTGTGTTTCAGGTCTTTTGCTTACTTTTCGGTTTTGTTTGCCATGCACGTGGTGGGTATTATGACATTTCTATTAGGAGTTGTTCCACCCTTGCGTCTTAAAGATCATGGTGGGGTTTTTACGATCATGACCATTGTCTCAGGATCTACGATTGTGCTAGCATCGGGGATTTTGATTCTTGCAAACTTGTTATTGCCAAGTTGGATCAAGGACGTCCATTACACCCTTCTGAAAACCACGGGCAGCATTTCCGAAATCGCTTTACCTTTCTCTTTAGGGGCTCTTGTATTTGTTCCCTTGGGGGAGGATCTTAGTTATACACTCTTATGTGTAATTTTTAGAGGGTTCCTATATGTATATTCTCTTATGTGGAAGTTCGCATGTGCATATCACCAAGAAAAGCACTTTAGCAATTATCCCGTCAACTGGACCTTCCTTCTTATTATTCTTGTACCTCTCTCCATCACATTGGTAC
>BQNB010121877.1:0-17128 GCA_026074375.1 Tanacetum coccineum
TACTTTGGGGAGATTTCATGATTATGTTCAATCCAGATGATGAAGATAAGTTTTGGAGCTCACAGCAGGATTGGAATGTAGTAAGTAGGAAGCTACATGGTTCTTCAGGGGTACATACTTTAATGACTGTGGCATCATTGGTGATTCATTTGCTAGTCGAAGAAAAAACAGTTCTTGGTAAAGACTAATCAAATCTGTTGATAGCTGATAGTTTGCTAAAAACTATATGGTTTATCAATGCACCATGTTTGGTAAAGACAAATAAATTCCGTTGATGGTTGACAGTTTACCAAAAACTGTATGGTAATTAACTCACCATGTTTTTAAAATGAAGAGTTAACCTATCCCAGAGCAAACGACTACTGGTAAAGGAACATCAAATCCGTTAATGGCTGGTAGTTTGCCAAAAACTACAAAGCCAACTTAGTTGGATTGTTGCTGAAAAGATGTTGCTGTGTTGCTGAGAAGACAAAGTTGCTGCTGAAGAAGGATAGAGTTTAAAAGATCAAGAAATGATAAGAGTGTTTGGATACATCCTCTATGCATTAAAGAAGTTGAAGAAACATGAAGTTAAAAGAGTTCAACATTCATGTTTAAGGGAGGATTGTTAGGATTTATGTTTTCCTAACTTAGTACCGACAGTACAAATAGTTAGTACCGTTAGTTATAGTTAGTACTGACAATACAAAGTGTAAGTACTGATCAGTTAGTTAGAAAATAGTTAGTACCGTTTAAGAGATATGTATGAGATATCTTAGGAAAAGATATGTATGCGTTTTGTAAGCCTGTTCTGTTAGGTTTTATCCTTAATCTATAAAAGGATCCCTTTGGGCATAGTTAGAGATACGAATATCAAGATATCTCATAGCAAAATCATATCACAATAGTTAGTAATCTGTAATCGTTCAAAGCAGATTAATAGAAGTTATTATTTAGTTCTACATTGTTTTTCTTAGTACTTGTGTTAAGATTCCGCATTAACACATAGTATTCATAATCAGTGTTTCTACATAGTCAGTTGTATTTATACATTTTGGCTATCATCCTTAATAGGTTGTAGAGATCTATTCCTAAGGGACTCACAAGATACTAATATGTCAAAAGATAGACGTAAGAGATCGAATTTAAACCAAGTATTATATATATAAGATTATATAATGCAATCATGATAATCGGAAAAGTAAGTAAGGATCGAGGAATACGCGCGCGTGGATATCAGATAGCGAAGAAGGATTCTGTATTTAAAAATAAAAGAAAAGAAAACCTTTAAACTTTGTGGTTATAAACTAGGTTTTGAAAATGACCCAGTTCCCTATAACCTTGGCTCTGGTACCATCTGTAACACCCCCAAAATCAGGTCGCAGCGAAAAGGTAACAATAAGGTGCTACGTCAAAGTACAAAAATCAAGATACAAAAAACGACCTTAAATGGACATTAAAAATAAGTTTCATTCGATGTCATCTTGGAGAACCAACACGCACCTTGTAATTATATGGTCAAACAAGTCACATTCAATTCCAGGGAGAGGATAGCGGTTTTTTATAGTCAACTTATTTAATTCCCTATAGTCAATACACATTCTCATCGCACCGTCTTTCTTCTTGACAAAAAGCACGGGTGCTCCCCATGGTGGATGACTGGGGTCTGAATGAAAACCCGATCTCTCGAAAGCTCCTTTAGGCTAGTTTGACAACTCCAAACATCTCTGACGTAGCTAATCGGGAATGGTTATTTCACAACAACTGGCTGACGCGCACTCGAATCAGATCAATGGCGGAATCTATACTCTCGCACAGGAGGTAAACCTGATAAATTCATCTGGTAAAAACCTCAGGGAAGTACCTCTCGACAACTCGAATGTCATCCAAGCTTCTTTCATCATCCTTGATACACGCAAGTGATCCATGATCCTTTCCAGGCCCTCGCGCCTTGGACTTCCAAGAATTCGCCATTTTTCGGAAAGGTATAACGGACAATCTTTTCATAACAATCTATGACAGCTCGGTGGTATGACAACCAGTCCATGCCAACAATGACATCGAAACTACCCAGTCGGGTTGGTAACAAGTCTATTTTGAACACGTGATTAAGCAAGACTAAGGTGCAACTACGTTAAAACATTGTCTTGGAAACATACAAACCACCATTTCATTCTTGCTAAACTCCTACTAATCAACAACAAGTATATTACAAACGGTTTTGGGGCAGATATTCAATAAAAGGTGTAAACACGCAGAATATACACAAAACTCTTCTCAAGCACCAGATATCAAAGAGGATACACAGCGTAGTGATCATTAAGAAGACAACGTACCCGTGACCAACATTCGATTCTTCGTGCTATGGATTTCAACCACCACGTAAGCTCTCGCACGAGCAATCCCACATTTATGCTGTGTTTCCCTGCCTTAGTAACTATTCTTAAGATGTCCTTTCTCACCACACCCATACCACGTCGCATTCTGCAAGGAAGATCATACAAGCACCTGGAAGTATAGCTCTATAATCCTTACTCCAGATGGACCAGATTCTTGGCACTTCTCTGACACTTAGGAGTGCATCGCCAACTAATGGTAAAAAGTTGCAACGGATTGCACTTATTGTAGATAACCATCATAACCGTATAATCTCCGTTGTTGGCAAGCAGCAAGGCCCCTTGCAGTTTCCTCCCTCCTGTTTTGTTGTTGTTGATAAAGTTGTTGTTTTCGGATTTGCGGTTGTTTGTTTGTAAATGGTTGTTGTTGTTTGTTTGTTGATTCTTTGGTGGTCTTCCCACTTCCTTCTATTGCTTTCACCCCCCAAAATCTGGTAGCCCTACCTGAACTGCATTGCTCAACCCAGTTCACGTTGCCAAGTTGGTGTCATCATGTAGAGTTGACAGTCTTTGAAAGAAGTTGATGTTTCCTTTGATTCTTTCAGGAAACCCACGAGTGTACCTTTCAATCTTCTTCTTTTCAGTGGGCACCAATTCAGGACACATCAAGGCCAGCTCATGGAAACGATTGTTGTATGCCTCAATGTCGTCTCCTTAGTCCATAGTCCAAGGTCCAGATCTCTTTGCCTCCATCCTTTTGGATTTTTAGTTGCTGTGGCATAACATAGAGTTCATCCATCTCCTTGAAATCAGTCCATGGAATCTGGTAAGCAATGACAAGCCCTAAGTGTGCACGTTCCCATTCCACCATGTTAATGCACGACACTCGAAAGTACTAGCAGCAAATATAACCTTATCTTTTTCAGCACACTTGCAAGTTTCAAAAACTTGCTCCACTTTCTCTATCCAATGCCTTAACCCAACAACACCCTCCGTTCCATTAAAAGTGTGAGGTTTTCCATTCCAAAAAGTCTTGTGCAACAACCGTCACAATTCATATTTACTTCCAGCCATTCCTAGTGTTTTCCTCCTGAACTTCCCAGCACTGTCTAAAATTAGCCCTATTCTTTTCTTACTATTCAATAGCTTTACCACATGCTTTTCACCACTGCAAACCTCTTAAAATTTTCTTCTTTAAATCTTCTGGGCGCATGAATTCTTGTCAACAATACAAGTACAAAAACCGGTAAGATTGTAAGAGTACATTGAGTCGAGGTATATAATACAAACCAAGAAATAAAGAATTCTATAATACTCATAGAATTAATCAGAATGATCAATTTTTTATATAATCGACCAATCTACTGAATGAAAAGTAATACGCTAGAAAAATTAGACATTAGGGAATCGAATTTAAACCAAGTATTATATATAAACTGATATAATACAATTATGATAATCAGAAGAGTAGTAAGCAACAGTGAATGCGCTGGCGATCTAGAATAATCGTATGAAGCCATTAAGGATTTTGTATTTTTTGAAAATGAAAGGAAAAGGAAAATCTGTAAAAATTTCGTTTATAAGACTAGGTTTTGAAAATGAACCCCAAGTTCCCTATAACTTCAGGCTCTTGATACTAATCTGTAACACCCCCCAAAATCTGTTATTCACAGCGAGAATGGAAACAATTGTTGCTACGTCAGAGACAACAATCAAGATATGGAAACGACCTTAAATGAAACGTTTTAAGATAAGATTTTCTTTTCGATGCTAATAGCAAAATATTAGATTTTCTTAACATTAGGTCCCAAAAAGCTTATAAAAGTCCATAAACATTTTCCACATAACGTTTTAAATTAAACAAAAACATCATACTACCAAAAGGTGAACTTAAGTTTTTATAGAATAAAAGCTTGCATACGAGTAATTAAATAAACACAGAATCCTCTCTTGATATCCGTCACGGCTCCCATCCAAGCTTATACCTTAGGACCTGAAATTAAACATGCTAAAGGTCAACACAATGGTTGAGTGAATTCATCGTAGTGTGATTTGGTCTGTAAAAGTGGTGAGAACACAAATTTTAAAGTAATGGTAGACTATGAAACAAATTCATATTCCAAAAACATGATTAAATTGCACTAAGCTCATGACCCTGGAAGCCATAACTGCTGTCTGCCCTAAATTAGGTAGGTAATCTGCCAAAAAATAGCCTACAGTTCTCTAATGTTAAATTGGCCCAAACCAATGATCCACTTGTGACCCTTAAATTCCGGAGGGGATAGTTAGTCCCAGAAAGTTCTATCCACAAAACACTAGCGCGACACTATAATATCAATTGACTGTTCATAAAAAATAGGGACTTAGAAGGCACTGTGGTCAACCTTAAGCAATAATAATCGAAGCAAAAAATCTGTATAGCCCATAGAACAGATTAAAAAACACTTTGTCCGTAGTACAAACAATCATGTAATTATCACACGCCCCCATAGAGTTTAATAAAACAAGTAGATAGAAATGGGGTCAATGAACTCACCATCTAGTGAATGATAATCCATAACCAATTATACACAATAGAAAAGGCGTCACGCTTACGAATCGGAATGCAACCTAATCCAATATAGGTCATATAATTAACTAAACAGACACTTTACTTATTTATAGGTCTTTATAGCTCAACAAAACTATTCGTTCGGCTATCATATTAAGAGGCTGCAAAGAGGGGCGTTCGTAAGTTGCGAGGGGGTAGTGCATCATAGAGGTCATGTAGTGACGTATGAGGATGCTAGGACAACTTTAAACTTAAATCCAACAACTCGTCGATAATACGCCGACCCCCGAAGGAGGCCTCATTATGAAACTCCCCGATAGTACTGATAGTACTTTGATTAACTCATACCACATATAATTCTCAATATAGCTACTCAACCAATACTAATCGTTTTTAGTGAAATCATATTTATAAGTAAAAACGTATATAAGTATACTTTATAAAACACTAAAAACACTGTCGTAAATTCCCTTTCTCGATTTAAAAAAAGGTCCGTTTCCTTTCGTTTCCTTATGTCCACAGCCTTCATAAAAGAAACGAGTTATCAAAATAATATAACATTTTTCAAAACTCTCTGAGTTTCCTGATGAATAGGTGAGATTTGTTTTATGTTCAATAATGAGTTATACTTTTATTTTTAATAGATTTAGTTATCCGAAATCTCTGTAAATGCGTAACTTATTATCTTTTTAATAAACTAAAAAACTCTGATTTTTAATTTAGCATTTCTTTCGATGCACTTCTCCGTATTTAAAAAAGTTTAATATATAATTATCGTATTTATTAATGTTTTTAAAATATATAATATTCTGTGGGTGAACAGTAACTTTAAAAAGATATTTATTTACGTAAACTTGAAATCATGACGTATCTATTCGTTTATCAAATCGGAATTTATGAGTTTTCACAAATCGATTTTTGTAATTGTCCAAGGAGTCTACTATCTTTTTAGAAAGACCTGGTAGGGAAGGAGGGGGGGGGGGGAGGTGGTGGGCTGTTAGGCGGGGCAGGTGGGGTGCGGGGGGGGAGGGACCAGGGGGGGGCGGAAGGGGAAGGGCAGTTGGACAGTACCGGGGGGGGGGGGTGGGGGGGTAGGGAAGGGGGGCGGAGCGCAGGTCGAGGGGGGGCGGGGGCGGAAAAGCGGGGTGCGTATGGATGGGATAGAGTAGGGGCAGACGGGGGGGCGAGGGAGGAAGGGGGAAGCGGGAGGGAGAGGACGGGGCGAGATGAAGACGGGGGGGAGGGCATCGGGATGGAGGGAATAGGGGAGAGGGGGATGATGGACTAATAGGGGAGGCTAAGATAGCGCGTAAGGGGGGGGGGACGCGTGTATCGTGCTTTTAACTTTACACATTTTTGTGTTTTTCCTATCTTTTATGTTGTATCATTTGTAATAGAGATATGTCTCTCATATATCTTCCTTATTATCTGTGTCATGTAGTCTAAATATCTAAGGTTAAGCCTGCAATCCTTTACAAGGTGCTCAAACTCGCGCTGTAAACATTCTTCAGAGTAACTTAAATTCTCAAAGTTTTATACATACTACATGGGATTTTTATAATCTATAAAATCCATGCCTTAAAAATCGAACTTAAACAGTCCCTTAATAATAACTAGGTACTCGTATATAGAAACTTGTTTTATATACTTTTTCAACTTAATAAAATACCACAAGTTTTCCACAACCCTTTTTATCATATGTCATACATATTATTATGTCCATTAGTCCATGATATATTCAACCACATAACACATGAATAAGTGTACAAAATTATAATCACAAGCAAAAATATGTTTTACATGTTTAAAGACATAAAGGGTTTTAGATAACCTTATGGTGATGTAATATGATAACCAACACAATCCAAACCCTTGTTTAGATTATAAACCAAAGTTTGCAAGATCTTGAAACCCTAAACTTTAATCTTCTATTTTTCTTGTTTAACACTTGTAAAGGTTTAACCAAACCTTCAAACCATCTTAGTAGGTTTTAGATACGTTGTGTGTATGCTTGTATAAGTGGTAGAAAAATTTGTATGGGTTAGTATAGGGGAGGGTTTGAGCCGTGGCTATGTAGAATGAAAGAGAGAGTGTTTTGTGAATTTTTCACCAAGGAAATAAAGAGTGTGTGTTTATCTCTCTAGTTGCTAGCTTATATACTCTAAGGACTTAGTTAAGATCATGTCTAGGTTCATGAAAGACACCATGAGGGTTTCAAGGAAAGTCATGGTCAAGTATAATGAAAGTCTTGCAAATAATATCTAAGTGTTCCTAAAAGTAGAGATCATCTCATGAAATCAAGGAAAATGTTTTTCAACTTGTAATATCTTTGTGTTTTTCATCCTATAACCGGATAGGTATGTATATAGGTAAGATATTTTTGTAATTTTTATGTATTGGGTATAAAAGTGGGTATTTGTTGAAGCGTAGAAAAGTTTTGGTGCTTCCGGGTATGCCTAAATGTATTTAATTGCAAAACGTAAACGTTTTACGCAACCAATAAAAATAAAATATAAAAAGTTGATTATTACTTTTGTAAAAATAATATATTGCTTGCTTGACGAAAACTTTAATTCGTTTGGTGTCCGTTTACATTAATTTTTGATTTTTAGTTTACGTGATTTTACTATATAATAAGAATTAAAAGTAAACGCGTACGAGAAAAAAATTAATTAGTAAAATAGATGACGTCGTAAATGACCTGAAAATACGGAATGTTACAGTTGCACTTTCTCATTGTGAACTTTTTCAGCTATTATTGGCAACAGCTGATGATAATGCTTATCACAGTATTCCCGAAGGGCTGCGTTGGACGCGGGCCTATCTGGATTTTTTAGGTTTGCTCTTTCTCTTTTCCCACTGTGTTTCGCACGACGGACGTGGGTGGAGTGAGATTTAGCTTCGCTGGTCCAATCATAGTAAGTATTTTAGGAAACGTAGTTGTGTACGGGTCTCACAGATGGCGCCAACTTGTTAGTACAAAATATGTCACAGGGTATGAGATGGGCTAAGATTGCTTGTTGGACTAACCTTCAAGCTCACTTCGGGCTAGATCTTGTACTAAATAAAGTGATTGTGATGATTTCCTGCACAATGAAAACAAACCGTTAGCCTTACCGTGAGGACGGGCGTCACGATTAGACTCCGACGCAAGAGTAAGAAATTATCTCAGAAGTATGTGTGTGTATTTGGAGGAGTCAGAGAATTGTCTCTTTTGGTGTGTCAGATGACCCCTATTTATAGCGGGTCTAGTACTAGGGCTTTCTAGTATTTCGCTTACAATTGTAGTGGCCAGAGTGGGACCCTTGTCTGGCAAGGGTCCGTGGTAATCGTGACATGTGGACGCGGATCCCTTTCCGCAGATGCTAGTTGGTCCGCGAAGAGCCTACAGAAGTGGCTTTATAACTGATCCGCGTTTGTCTTGTTTCATCCGGGTCGTGCCAGTGTGGTTCTAGGCTTAGTTTCATTCATCATATATTTCACCATGTGCATTGATCTCGTCTGAACCTGATGAAATATTTCATGTGGAAATTAATATATGTTAACTCTACAAAGTTAGGAAAAAACTAATTCAATTATTTTTCATCAAGTGTAGGGGTGTTCACTCTTTGGGTGACAACCGAATAAATCAAAAACCAAAACCAATCCAAACCAAACAGAAAAAAGTTGAACCAAACTAGAAATTCAGTTTTCGGTTTGGATATGAGTTTGGCAATCCGAACCGAAAATCGAAAACCGAAATTATATAAATATATCTATTTTTATATATTTATATGTATGAAAAGTCTTAATATAAAAAAACACTTTTTATGTTTGAAATAATCTTTCCTTGCTAAATATTTATATAATTAAATTAAACAAAAATAACTAGTGTAATTCGGGTTATTCAGGTCAACCCGAAAACCAACCGAATTCAAATTTGGTTTTCGGTTCGGTTGAATTATACTTCTGTTCGGTTTTCGATATTACCAAAAAAAAAATTATAACTAAACTAAGCGAACCGAATAAACCGAACAACCCGGTAACCGAACCGACCAACACCTCCTTAATTGGGATCAGTAGTTAGCCACTCGCTAACCATGAGCCAGAGCCACAAAGATGTCAAAACAAAAACAAAAAATGACGATCGCCAATTTTTATTTCTTATAGCAAAAGTGGCCTAATATAAACACGAAAGTTGTACGGGAACCATAGATAAATAAAACAACGTAAACAAACACAAAAACTGCACTCGGACCACAGATAATTAACTCTAGGACAACAACTAGTTAAACACCGCAATCAATAGCCAATCAACACTCAAAATCAACAACTTAAATTTAGTTCTAACAAAGATTGCTGTTCCACAAAATTGTGACGACATTTTTTTTTGATAACCATAATTTCCGACACATTGGCCGAATAATCTACGAGGTTTAAATCCACCGCTACACAGACTTAAACTAGGTAAAGCTTCCTTTTTCAGGAGGTTGGCGTGGCCACTTCAAAATTATGACAACATTAACATTATACAGGTTTTAATTAACGTGGTCCTTATCAAATTAAATTAATTAACTTAAGTTATTCTTATAAATTAGAAATATAAGAATGCCATGTCCAAAAGAATTTAGAAACAAAAATTCACACGAAGATGCGACAAAATCACTTAGTCAATCAGAAGAATTATTTCAAGGCGCGCGTTTGTTATGTCAAAGTTGAAAAAGAAGTCTCCTATCAAATATATTTTCAAAGTTAGAAAAAGAAACAAAAGTCGAGAGAGTACAAAATAAGCATTCCTTAGCGTGTAAGTTTCCTATTCACAAGATGGTTACTGTAAATAGACGTGCGCAAACCGGTTAATCAGTTTCGGTTTTGGTTCGGTCAACAGGAATCAGTTTCGGTCAACAAACAAGTTGAAACCGGTTTGGAAGAAACCGAAACCGGTTTGGGGCGGTTTGTAGTCGAACCGGTCACACCGGTTTGGAACCGGTTCATGACCGGTTAACCACCAAAACCGGTTTTGACCGGTGTTCTTCTTCGTTTTTCGTGGTTTTGTATGCTATAAACGGAATAAACTTCAACTTTTATTTAATAGAAACGAAATACATTGGAAAGGAAAATACAACACAATGCAAGAAAATTTAAAATACAACATACTAATCGAAAATTAGTACTCATCTATTCATCTTTGGCTTCGCTGCTCATCATATAATCATATCGTGGTCCTCCCGGAGACAGAGTGCCTTCGCTGCTAGCATCTAGTGCAATTTCTTCATCGGATAGTGGAATGGCTTCATTTCGTTGCACCTCGTCATCAAAGACATCTTCTTCAAAGTCTAAGGGTATTTCAAGATGTCATTTGTCTTGTTTACGCTCTTTGGCGTCTAAGTGATCCTTCAAACACATGCACATTTCTAAAGACGCCGGAGTGAGTCTTATTCTTCGGATTGACAACACCCTCCCACTTCTTGAAAATACGGATTCAGAAGCTACCGAAGAAGCTTGTACACTTATTATATTCATGGCCATACAGGATAGAACGGGAAACATTGTTTCTTTTTCTTTCCAAAAACCTAAGACATCAAAAGTTGCAAACTCTTTGGGATGAAGATGTGTGACAAAATCCGAATTGACATATCGCTCATATTCGCTAGACATTGTAGGATCAGTCCTTGCCTTTTTTTGTATGTGCTTTTAAACATTTTAGCAAACGGCTATAGTTATTTTCGCCACTCGCCTTCGATGAAGTAGCCCCACCACTTGTTTGAGATGATTGAGTTGGGTTACCATATTTTGCATAATAAAAATTATACAAACCTTCCAAAGATTATTTAACATAACTTTTTGACTTAGATGCAAAACCATCGTCAAAAAACTCCAAATATGTACTTATCGACTCGATAAGATAGTCTACCCCATTTACGTTAAAACATGGATTTTAAGCGGCTGAACAAGTAATTATCGGCAACGAGCTCGTAATATCGAACCACAAAATAAAAATTTATGAAATAAATAAAGGGTTCCAAACCATCAGTTCCCATGCATAGATTAACGATCCAACGGCAACCAAAACTGAATCAATAATTTGATTTAGGGGGTGTTTGGGAGTGCGATATGAATCAGATTATCTGATTATCACGGCTCACAAATGCAATAATCTATGTTTCAGTGTTTGGCAAACATAACGTTCAAAATTCAACCTTTTTTGCAGTTTTGACCCCTTGTCCAAACGTGGTTTTGTAACAGCAACTGGGGACATGCTTTTTGGAACCGGGATTTTCTCTAATAAGAATGATTACCAAATTACCCTTCAAATAACTTCTTTACCACTCGTAGATGTAAACTTTTATAACAAAACCAATCATTAATATGATCTTTTCATTTGTCTTACTACAGAAACAAATAAAATAGAGATTGATCGGAAAATTATGCTTGAATTGGAGCAATTGCCGAGACCATTCAGTGACCCAAAACCTTATGCAAAGATTCCATCTTTAGATCTTTATAACTTGGATGAAGATTTGTTGGTTTATTTAGATATATTTTTTCTTTTAATTTTGATCTACCTACGATGCTCATAGGAAGAAGAAAAGGTGTATGATGAGTAATGAGAAGGTTTGGTGGTAACCGGTGAAATACTGTGAATGAAAAGAAAAGTATGATTGACAAATATAAAATGTAAAAGATGTAATATAAGATATCTCCTTTGTTTAAAATTTACGTAGGTATTAGATAATTCAATAAATAATATGTAGAATATCCTTTTTTGTAATTTTACATGATAAGTCATTGAATAATCTAATTTGCCAAATACTCAAAAAAAATACTGATTATCTGATTATTGCGTTATCAAATAACCATACTCAAATCCAAACACTATATTTTAAAACCAGTTTCTGTAACAGCTGAATTAATCTGAGAATTCGTTTTCAAAACGCCTATAATTATAGTTTCAATAAGAATCCACAAACACCCTCTTATACGTGACCTGAGTTTCTTAATTCAGTTATTGTATTTGTACGTATCGTTTTTATGAGACATATTGATCTGCACCCAAAAAAAAAGTTCATTTTATCACCTAGTTCGTAGTTAATTAAGTATTAACCGGTCAACCAAACAACATGTTTGTTACTTAAACCATGAACCGACCTATAACACTCCGTGCGTTTTTGGGGTTATTTGACTCTTCAATAAATCCGCAATGTATATTTTAGTATTGTTACGCGTTTGTTTAAAATCGTAATCGTTAAGTTAAATCGCGGATGCCAAAAATTATCGTTAATATAACACGGACATCGAATAAATTAAATGTTCACATTTCAAGCAAGTATTAAATTAATTATTTTGAGAATAATTTTGGTCTTTTTTATTTTTTATTTTTATTGGTTGGTAAATTGATTACCGTTTCGCCAATAAAATGGTTTACGGCACTCCGGAACCTTACAAAAACTTTTCTAAGCTTCAACAAAATACATACTTTTTACCCAATACATAAAAGTTGCAAAATTATCATGTTATTTCTCTACATGGGACGAAATTATGTGCAAATATATAACAACGAAATATAAGAGAAATCTCCTCCAAGAAGTCTTTTGTCTTCCTATATCCATTGTAAACATGGGACCAAATTACCATGTTTCCTTTGACTAAAGACAAGAACCATGAGTCATCCACTAAGACCCTTCTTTGTCTCTTGACCAACTATCGCAAAACTTTTTGACCCTTTGAACCCAATTTATGGCAAGTATCACTTAGTATACATTCTATTCACACATAAACACTTAGAAAAATTTTCACAAAACTCCTCCCCCTTGCTCCTTAAAGCCCACGGCTTGAAACAAGCACACAAGCAAATCCATACTAAATTTTATACAACCTATACACACCTATACACATCATATCTAACACATTCTAAGATATTTCCAAGCATTGGTTAACCATATTCAAGCTTTAATCAAGAAAAGGAAAGTTAAGGTTTTCACTTGGAAAAGCTAAGGTTATTTAGAAAAACTAGGGTTTTCTTTGGGCAAGCTTTAGATTTTTATACATAAACACGGTTTAGATACATTGATCATCAATCATCATATACCATCAAGGTCATCTAGAACCTTTATGTTCTTTAATATTTCATTTTATGATATTATAGTTTCTATTGTAGCTTCAAATTCATGTAGGATTTTTAACATGTAAAGAGTTTTTTCTTGTATTTGTGCATTTTGCACAATATTATATTATGTGGAGATATATATAGAGTCTAAATTATCTTGTTAAAAAGGGAATGAAGAAAGTATTGTACCCATATTAAGTTGGTGTAAAAAAATGATTAACTACTAACGTAGGTAAGGGTATATGAAGCAGGTTTTAAAAATGATTCTACATGGTCAATCAAAGTTTTGTTCACTTAATTTCGTATATATAACATATTTTTTATATTTTTTTTATAAAGTTTGTATGATTCACGCGATTCCAAAAGGTAAGAGACTTGTCAAACGGATATATACGAAAAAAGTTAGAGCGAAAAACGATAGGTATATATTTCGAGGTATTAAAATCCAGCATTTTGGTTAAGTTAGTGGTTTCTGTCAGGTTTACGATGGTTATTTGCGCATTTCGAGTCCATTTCGGCCTTCTGCCCGAAACATGAAAGTCGTTTCAGAAGGTCGTTTTACCTTCCCCTGCGAGGTTCTTTAAGTTCTAAAGCGAGTGATAAAGGGTCGTATGGCGGAGGAAAAAATCTGGCTTTTTGGTAATTGATACAATGCAGCAGATCTGATGCGTGTGCTTTAGTCGCCCATTTCGTCGTGTTTCGGGTTATCTCGGACTAGAACTGGAAATTTGTTAAAATATCGTTTTCCAATAAAAATTCTCTTTAGAAACCGAGTCATGAAATGTGATTTAGTGGGTCATTATAGTGGGTCAGACTTAGATAATAAACTATAATACCAGGAGTAAACTATAACTTACAGAGGATTAACTAAATATACTACCAGTGTAATAAACTATAACTTCAGGAGGGGAGTCAACTACAACTCTACCAGGAGTAAACTATACACTACAGGAGGAGTAACTAATATACTAACAGTTAGTTAATAACTATAACTAAATAAAAATAAAAAAAAAATATACAAGAGTAACCACAACACTTACCAGGGTAAACTATAACTACGTAGGAGTAACTAATATTCTACCAGTAGTATATTAAACTATTAATACCAGGAGTAACTTACAACACTTACCCAGGAGTACTAATACCCTACCAGGAATAAACTTATAATTACATATTTTTCAGATATTTATAAATGTTTTACAATTATAAATATGTTATCACTCAAACAACTTAGTTGAGTGATTAGTAAATAGACTATGCATGGTAGAGAATAGAGATTAACTAAATGTGATTAGTACTTCTATACGACCTAAATTAGAGTATAGGTTGCAGCTGAAGATTTGCGTGACAGCTGTTATCTGCGATAATTTGGATGATCTGACTCAAGGTGGGTTCATCGCCCCGTTTTACATGATTTGTTATAAGTACTTGGAGGTGAGAACATGCTTGTTTACAAATGCATTTATATGGTTGATAACAAATTGATTTACATACTCTTTTATATATCTCGCGATGAGATACACTACTTGGTTTACTTTTTGGACGTAAACACATACTTGACTTTTACTCGAATGATTACGGATTAGCTTAAGTGGAGTGGACTGTTAATTACCTGGAGGGTTAAGCTTCGAGTGTTATGAGGATAGATCTATTGGGGGTTGGACTATCTCCGTTCAGGATGATTAGCTATCCACTAGCTTCGAGATAGAATCTAAACGAACGTTATAACATTGGCGGGTGCACAAACACAAACATACTGATGAATCTGAACCTTCGGTTGCCTTGAATAAGTGACATACTTATAATTGAGTCTTACGTAGCAGTTCCATGATTAGAGTAATCGAAATCATTGTTTTTATACACACATATGAATCTTTACAATGTGCCTGTGAATAAAGTGGCATATTTATTCTTGGAAACATTTTGATATATTGTGCTCATCTACAAATATACTTGAAACATTTATGATTTATTTGTGCTCATTACAATTGTATACTTGAATACTTGTTGTGATAAATATAATTGTGCTCATTACAATATATACTTGAAACTTTTGTGTATATCATTATTGTGCTTTCATTAACACCAAGAACCGAAACTGGTTTGGTCAAAACCGGGGTTGACCGGTTCGGATTTACTGTTTCAAACCGGAACCGGTTTTTAAAACTGGTTTTTTGTGCACCTCTAAGTGTAAAGCATAAACAAATCAACCAGCTCGTAATATCGAACCCCAAAATAAATATGAACATAATAAAGGGTTCAACCATCAGTTCCACACGCATAGATTAACGATCCAAGGCAACAACTGAATCAATGATTTGATTTAAAGTGAACTGAGTTCTTAATTCAGTTATTGTATTGAACGTATCCGTTTTTATGAGACAACTTGAATCTGAACCGAAAAGAAGGTTCATTTTCTCACCTAGTTCGTCCGGTCAGGCCAACAATATGTTGATACTTAACATGACCGACCTTCCTGATTAAACCTATCCAGAACTAACACCACCACTACAACACTAATTGAACTAAACGTCTCCAGTTTATTTCAGTGGTTGAACTGCTTCAATTCTTAAAACCCGGTTCGACTCAGTTGGTTTAACCGGTCGAACTGGTGATATAAGCAGACCCGGGTCAAACTGGTGCCCCTGACCCGGCCGGTTTACATATTTTTATGTGGTTATTTTAGCTGGATTATTTTATTACGCCAACTATTTGATTTTGTACCATTCAATAATATGAGGCTTTCGTTCAAAACAATAATAGGTTTAATTGACATAAATGTCAATAAAGTCTTTAAAAAGTACATTTAAGTTAACGAATTTTTGTTTTGTTCAACTGGGTTACTAAACTATACAACTTTGACATTTGAGTTACTCAGCTTACAAAATATATGTATTCTTTACTGAACTTGTAAACACGACATTTATGCTGTTTAAATTATCCAAAAATATCTCTTAAAGTCAATTCTATAAACACTGAAATTATATAACAATATTGTTCATGTACCTTAGAGCAAGGGGAGCGGTTGAGCCAAAGCCCTAAGCCAAAGAACGGCGTCAGGTTTTAGAACGGCGCTCGACTCCGGCTTTGGCGCCGTTGAGTCTGGCGCCGTTCATACCAGCCCACGCCATTCTCAAATTTTTTTTCTTCTAAATATATCCGTTAGGGGGAGCGGATTTTTGAAATTTAAACCCCCAAAAATACCATTTTTACCCCTGAAAAATCCTATAAATACCTCTTTATTATTTCATATTTCACACACTATTTTATAACACACACTTTTCTACTTCTCTTATTTTTTTTCTCCAAAAAATGAATCCCAACCCAAATTGGATCTCAGGTATGCTAAACGACCCAACCAACCAAATTTCAGGGTCGTCTTCGAATCTGAACAACAATCCGGGCTCCTCTACTCAACCTCCATATAACCAAATGCCTTATTATCCCAATGTCCAAACCTCATTTGTTAATCCCGACGAATTGTCGTTATTTAATCGATGGAAAATGCAACAACAAATGAGGTTTAACCAATATTCTTAACAACAACAAAACCAATCCACCGATTCCCAACCACCATCCGACCACCAATCCTTTAACTTAATCGATGAAACCGAAGACAAGAACGAAGAGGAGCTGATCCCGACCCCGGCGTCGAAGAAGTCGAACCGTGGCGCACGTTTGAAGGCGAAGGCCAAAAAAAACCATAGATACCGAATCACAAGTCGAAATCAAGAAACGAGCTCGAAACGTGTGGACCCAAAACGAGGAGTTGCTTTTGGCGGAAAGTTTCATTCAAATTTCCGAGGATCCAAAAAATAGTTGTGATCAACAAAAAGATACATTTTGGTATAAAATACTCGACGTGTACAATACCGAAGCCAAGAGACGCGATTTTATTGAGCGTACCAAGAACATGTTGACGAGAAAGTGGACTCCAATGAATGCAAGCATTCAAAAGTTTAATCAATTGGTGGCGAAAACGCTTACACTTAGTGGGGAGAACGATGAAGATTGGATAACGAGGGTGAAAATTTTGTACAAAACTCACGTGGGTACTGAGTTTAAGCACAAGAGTGCTTGGCTTTTTTTGAAAGGCAAACACAAGTGGACAAACCCCGAATCGACAAACGCAAGAAGAAATCGTTTTCGTGTTACCGACGATGAACCTGAGCATTT
>BQNB010121878.1:3039-20382 GCA_026074375.1 Tanacetum coccineum
ACTTCCCAAGTCATTGAATATGCCTCAGGACCTAAGGTTCTTATCTGACCATTCCACCAAGTCAAAGCAGCCCCTAACAGAGTGCAGGTGGCAAACTTAACTTGATTTTCAATAGCACAACCACTGATATTGAAGATTGATTCCATCTTTTCGATCCACCGGGTTAAACCGACAACGCCTTCATTTCTTTTAAAGTTCAAAGGTTGACACTTCATGAAGTCAGTGTAGAAACAAGGGCGCGCAGTTTACACGTTCCTTCAGTTATCCCTGTGTGAAATGTGGCATCTATCTCTATTAGTGGAGTTTCACAGAAGAGCTTGATCAATCATAGCTTGAACGGATTATGGAGTCATGTTGTTTGGGTTGGGATTGTTAGGAGGGGTATTCGGTCCTCGTCTCGTCACAGGTGCCATGATTCGTCTAAATCACAAGAGACAAAACGTGTGGTCATAATCATGGCGAGATATACAATAATTTACAGATGAGACAACAACACAAGAGAGGTATATAGTACAACATAGCACATCTATTTCATTCATAGCTTGGAAAATTTTACATGAAATAGTTTTTGGTACACAAAATACAATACAAAAGATCCAAGGCTATGCTAGCGGGGAGAACCCCTAATACTTAACATGCCTGAACAACTGCCTAGCAAAGTAAAATGACATAAACTATTAGATGTGACTATCCGTATCTCTAGAAGCATCTTAGTGATCTAGAACTCTAACAGCTGGTCTTGGTTGTCTAGCTCTCCTCTGCTGCTCCCGTAGTGCTAACAACTCGGCCTGCATGTCACTCATCTTTCGCCTCATGTCTCTCATCACACGAAGAGTCTCTAGTATCTGTGCCTGACGCCTACGGTCAATCTCTCGAAGCTCTGCCATCTCAGCCTGCTGCATCTAGGAGCGAGTCTCATGTACCTGGTGCTGTGTCTGAATAAGAGTACCCTGCAACTGTAGCTGTGTCTGATGTGCATGGAGCTGGGACTCGTGTGCATATACCTGCTCACGGTGGGTCTGAAGCTCATAATGGACCGCCTGACTCAATCTTATCGTATGAGCCTAAGCCTCTCGGGAAGCATAGGCATCCTCCTTCACAATAAGTATCGTCTCCTGGAGAGTCATCCTATCCCCCCATAAGTAAGTCGACCCGCTGCGAGTCCATATTAACTCGTTGTGATATGCGAGTCCTACTATCCTGAGCATCCTCTAGTAGAGCATATAAGTCCTGTGTATCATGCTCATGGAGCTCAGCAAGCTCTGTGACCCTAGTATTGACCTCTCCCACAGTCATAGGTGCTATCTCAGGAACTGCCTCAGCCGGATCCACCCAAGTATCCCTAATACCATACCCAACCTCTCTAATCCCTCGTCGTCTCTCTTCAGCATCTAAGGTGCTGACAAACCCATAGTCTACCCCTCGACCTCCGATGGGTCTAGTAGTAGAACTCTCCCCGACCTTATACATGGAGCCTAGAGCAAACAAGCACGACCTCTTGCGAGGTGGCCGCTTGGACTCGGGAATATCATCCATACGGTCAATAGGTGGTGATATGTATAGAGATGGTGGTAGTGGTGGTAGTGGAGGTGATGGTAATGCGGCAGTAACCGCATCAACAAGGGCCTGAGTGAAGACTATCCTGAGTGCCTGGATTTGGGTCGGACACCCAGATGATGGTAGTAATGGTGATGGAACAGGTGGTAGTGATGAATGTGCAGATGGGGCCGTGCACCTAGCAAGGCGCTCCCCTGCAGAGGGTGGTGATAGTAAGATAGGTGGTGATGGTGGTGGAGTAGGCATGGCTAGAAGTCTCTCAACCTCTGCCTCTGGTGGAAGGGATATGGAAGCCTGAAGCCGGACAGTAATCCTAGCTCCAGTGGTAGTAATGTCAGTGGAGGGTGGTGGTATAACAGGCTCTGTTCCCTCAGGTGGGGAAACAAGCTCAACAGTAGGTACAACAACAGCGGAGTCGGCCGGAGCTAAGTGCTCCTCCTCCTCCTCCTCCTCCTCGTCCTCCTCGTCCTCATCCTCATCATCGGCGTCATCCCCAGATGAATCGCCGTCATCATTATCTCCATCATCTCCCCCCCATCATTAGAATTCACAGGACCATAACTCTGTTCATCATCCTAATACTCCTCGGGTTCCGACTCTAGACAAAAACATACTGGTGACTCAGCACGTGGGTGATTCAAAGGAGTATTGGTTTACTCCTCTGTCGAGGACATTAAGCTCATCCTCCATGGTATATGCTCAGGGTAACATAGGCTATGGAAGTTGTCAGGATCAGATGCTGTACTTGACATAGGTTCATGCCTCATCCTCGTCCTGTGGAACTGGTGGTGTCTGTGGCTCCTCCGGGCCAGGTATGTAATCCAGTGATGGTGGGGCTACCGGCTGCATAGGGAGTCCATCGTATCCGTATACGATGACTCGCGAAATGCCTCCATCAGATATCTCCTCATCATCGGCTCCCCAGAAGACCCTGCCTAGCTCGGGATCGGTGTAGACAGAAGTGTATGTGGTAACAGCAGATGATGCAGAGAAGACATGGACTACGCAAAAAAGCAAAATAACTTATATAAGTATTTATTATAAGAATCATTATAGTAAATATAGTTGTATAATTTATATACGCGTATATCAATCATGTAAGCACTTAGTAACTACTAATGTTAAAATAGTGTGTATCATGTAAGCATATATGTGCTAGATGCAAACAAGTAATGCATGTATGTCCCGTGTAAATCCTATTTGTGAAAGCAGTGTTTGAAAATGGTTATAGTCCAGACAAAAACTTTTGACCTGGTTCTCTATAACCTTGGCTCTAGATACCAATCTGTAACACCCCCAAATCTGGGTAGCAGCGGAATGTTGAATATCTGAGGGCGTTACTTCATAGATCAATAGCACAAGATATGAGAACGACCACTAAACGTGTCATTTAAAAGATACATTGGATTTAACAAAATACTTGTTCGTTACATAAGCTCATGGCTTCAAATTGTTCGACAACATAAGTAAAGATTTCGGTTTATAATAAATGTCCCAAAATGTAGCCCCAAATCTTTAGTAATGATTCTCCAAAGAGTGACCCCTAATGTATATTGGCACCTCGTGTCTTATTGACCTAAGAAAACATGTTTAAAACGTCAACATAAAGTTGGTGAATTCATAGGTTTATGTAAATCAATTGTAGGGACAGAAGATTTCCTAAGTGTATGATTAAGATAATGATGCTATATCATCATAAAAAGTAATTACGTTTTCCTAAGCTCATGACACTGAAGCTCGACGTATATGAATGCAATAAATTGCCAATATTTGCCCATGAATGATGTTCTAACCCGCAACATCCCAAATCCGACATGGTATACGTTTGTTGTCCGGCAGACCGGCACAGTGAGCGCTACTCACCCAAACGGGGACGTCAATCCCAAATAGATCTATTTATAACATTCGCGCTTGCAATCTAGCAATTGACAGTTCATGGAAAAAGGCTAAGTGGGTTTATAACTAGTTAGGCTAATACAAATAATTATCATGTAAAAAATGTACTCTTGGTCTTTATTTGTAATACAAAGCATGTTTTCACCCCAACGACTGTAAAAATATTTAATAATTGTAAAAATAGGGGCTTGAATCACCTTAGTAAATAGTCCTCTGAAAATTGATACATATATCTAGACTGGGCAAATTGCATCATCTGTCTAATATCCTATGTAATATAATGGCCAGTCTTTCTTATTAGTATACAAGTTTTGGCTTATGACTTAATGTCATAAACTACCAATATTCTTGTTAGTTTAAATATACTTTAACATTGTGTGGTGGTTGCTAGGTTTATTGTATTTGTATTACTTGATGGTCTCTTGGAAAGGTACGATCCACGCGTTCTAGTTTCGTTTATAAAAGTTTTTTATAATTATTCATATTTATTAAGTTGTGTTTCAACTCGCTTTAATATCCGGAAAATTTTATAATTTGTCGTAAAGTAAGTGTTTCAATAAATCACTTTCATTGTTTTAATATACATTTGGTTTTCTATAAAAACATATACATCCCATGTTTATGATAATTAGTATTTACACTTTAATACCCTTAGGTTTCCAAAAATTACACCTTTTAGTCCTTTAAAACCTTCTCAATATTAAAATTTAATGTCCTTATTATAATTACAAAACAGCCCCTTAAGTTTCAGAAATGTCAACAAGAACCTAAGTTTATTGAAAAATAGTTTTGACGGTTTTAACCCCCAAGTTTACAAGTTTATACATTTAGTCCCTTAACTTGTAAAAAGTTATATTTTAAGCCCGACTGATTACTAACAAGTGGCAATTAGGTGTATTAATAGACTCTATAAGACATATTAAGCTGGTGTCAGCTTATAAATAAGCTTTTTTGGGATGAGATTATTTTTGGATTGTTGGGCCTTGTTGGACTCTTAAAGCGTCCATTAAGAACTCCATGGTCCAATTGGGTTTTCAAAGGCTAATTATAGACCTTATTAAGTCTATTTAAACTTACACGTGAAATTGTTAGCGGAAAATAAGCTTGGGTGAGCTTATTGAGCTTTTCGAGTTTGTTGGACTCGTTTAGACCCATTAATATTAACCCAAAATGTTTTTTATAGGTCCATTTGGTGTTTCTCTGTGATCCAACTTAGTTTTATTATTCTCTATATGCACTCCATGAAATCCTGATTTAGCTATTTGTACTTTTGTCGGTTTATTTTTAATAAGCCCATTAATCTTTAATATGGGCTTTAATTTTGTGGGCCCATTACGAGCCCGATAGGTGTTTTACGTGTTTGGGCTCGTTCCATTTGGGTCCATTAGCTTGACTAGGGTTAATATAAGTCCTATAAGCTGTTTAAGCTCACAAATAAGCTGCCAAAGCTTATTTGTGGCTTATGGACTTTTGTTGGTCTCGTATAATAGGCATCCCATGCCCATTTAGGGTCGTTTGTTGTTTTTAATAAACGTTTAGGTACGTATAGGGTTAATAAGCAACTTAGGTTTCTTAAATAGATGAGGGTTGCTTTTATAATATGCTTGGTATTGGGTTTCCACCAGCTGGTTATTTGGGCCTGTTTGGTTTCGTACGTGGTTATTGGGCCTAATAGGCCCCTTAGGGGTTTCTTTCATGCATGTTTATCATTCATGAGTTTAATAGTTACCTTACGTCTATCATTGAGATCGAACTGAGCTTGAACAAATAGCCTAGGGTTCCACTATTGGGCTGCTTGGCGGTAGGGCCTAAACGGGGCGCACTTTAGATTAAACGAGCCTTTGTGGTCGTTTAACCCTTCTCTGTAACATTTATATAGTTACGAAAACTTGCCCTAGTAAACATATTACAGGTTTGTTTTACTTATTTCATACGTTGCGTTCTATCACATGCACGAGTTGGTTTTAAGTCTCCGTATATACTTTCAAAGCCACGACCATCAAATTTACTTATTAGTCTTACGTGTGGTTCTTGTTAAAATCGAGTAGTAAGTGTAGGGTTTTGTATCACTTTTGGTATTACATTGTTTTAAACAAACACGTTTGATACCTTAGCTCCTCCTTAAGTCATATTTCCCGCGTTTTAACATGTTCATCACCACACAAGGTCGTATATACGTATAAACATTTTGTTTAACACATATGTTTCGTATTTACAATGCATGAGCTCACGTTAGCGTGTATTTTATATGGTAATGTGACATATTGACTAGCAACAAGGAAAACATGCATAATACGATTTGTTTAAGTTTAAATGAGACTTATAAAGGTCCATGCAGTCTTGAAAACGTTTATAGTTGTAGTTACCTAATTGTATAAAAAAATCGTGTAACCCAACCAAAGCTTCAAAGCTTTGTAAACTCCCAACCTTAGCTCGTGTATTCCCTTGTGAACTTGTATGAAGAGCCTTAGGGTTACTTGTTGGTTCGAAGGTAATGTGAGGGTGTTTGTTTGCGGTTTATGACCCGAACAAGAAAAGAGATAATATGTTTTAGTTGTTTGAGTGTTTTGTGATTTGTAAGAGTGTTAAATGGTAAGAGTGTGTGAGTATTTATAGGCAAAGTAGCTAGTTAACTTTCCTAGTCCCTCAAACAAACCAAACCGAGCCCCTAACTAGATGGTTTTGTGGTTTTAGTTAGTCTCTAATGGTTTTGCTAAAACTACTAAGTACAATCCTTAATTACTCAATATTTGTACAAGATTTATCAAGATCATGGAAATCTTATGGATTTTGTGTGTGTATGTAGGCTAGCCGCGGCATCCAAGAGAGAAAAAGAGCAAAATGGTTATTAACCATTGTGTAATGAGATAACTAGGAAACATTAAGTACTAGCTTTAATTAAGCTTAGATGTACATGTACTTAGGGATCATTAGGGTCTTTTCTAGTTGATTTTTGTGTGTATATTCGGCCCAAGTGGGGTATTAACACAAGATTTGATTAAATTTTGTGTTTAAGGTTTAAAAGTGGGTATTGGTTTGAGTCTAGGTAAGTCTAGGTATTTCCGGGGTGTGTCAAAATGTATTTTATTGCGAAACGTAAGCCTTTTACGTGACCAATAAAAATAAAGTACGCAAAGTTAATAATTATCTTCTTAATAATTATATAACACTTGTTTGACGTAAACCTTAATTTATTTGGTGACCGTTTACGTTAAATGATTATTTCTAGTCTACGCGATTTAGCTTAAAAGTTAAATTAAAAGTAAACGCGTGTCAGACCCAAATAAATAGTGACGAATAATAGGAGTCGTAAAATGACCTAAAATCGAGAAATGTTACAACATCCTCATTCGCGTAAAACCATCGGCTAATCATTAGGTGATAGGGAAGTAAATTGTTGTTAAATAAAAATCAAGAAACAAATAGATTAAGACTAAGATACAAGTTGCTAGACACTTTTTCCCGACCGTTACCATGATAAAGACACGACTATTTACAACGTCTTGATCATAGATAAAAAAACAACAACCTAAGTTGGCGTTCCCGTAATGGTCAACTTCCCAATCATCCCAAACTTTACATACTTTACAAGGTAAGTGGCGATATCTACCACTTTGTACAATACTCTACATCGTTGATTTTTGTTGCGTATCAACGAATAATCGATCCTTCGTGTAATTCCTTCGGTAATGCTCTTTGCGAAACGATTATCTTCAAACTTTCCTTCTTTTTTTGTTACAATTTTTCTCATTTTTTGATTTTATTTTTTGCAGTCTAACTATATACGAAACTCGGAGTAGTTTCACCATCTTCACGATTATAATAATTCCTTCGATAGTTCCTTCGTTCTTTGGATTCACCAATAATTGTGATGTTAGTAAAATCACATGAGTTTTGCTCTAAAATACATTCCCCATTTTGCAATGTGCAAATTTCCAACTCTCACAAAGATAAACAATGACAAAAGACTTGGGACATACAAAATTTACACTTTTAGCAACTTCGCCACTGTAAATTATAACTTAAATCTAACAGGGCTGTGGTAGCGTTAAGGTCTTAAAGGGTGTTATCGAAACAAATAATTGGTGTAGTTCCTTAAAGGATCTGTAGATACTCTTTACGACTTATCATAGTGGATCTTCACCTTCTAAGATGAGAGTGGTAAATGGGTTATTTAAAGTGGAGGTTAACTAACGGTGTAGTTAGTTAAGTAAATAACATGGATAAAGGGTTTTATGGTATGTATCCTAAAATTTACAATTTAAACAATGTTACTCAATTTTACCATAATTATCATTTTTGTGCGTCTTCGACGTGATATACCAAGCCAAGTCTAAATGTCCCAATACCATCACGGCCACACTCATATTTTGTGGTATTTGGGTAAACATTTGGAAACGGATAGGTTAAATCCTCACAATATCTAACAAGGGTTATTGTGTACAGGTTATGTATCAAGTAATTTTCACAATATATGCTTGAAATTTTTTTAAGTTTGAGCACAATTTAAGCATTTTAATCATTTTAATGTGAAAAATTGGATAAGTGAACATTCTAATTCCATCCCCCCACTTGAATTATACAACGTCCTCGTTGTATAGATAAATATAAAAAATACGGGAATTAAAAAGAATTAGAATGAGAAGATAACTCCCTGTGATATTTGCACTCAGATGGTTTCTCCATGTAGATTTATTGAGCAAGATTTCGTGTTGAATAGCCGCCTTGAAGTTTCAAGACTCCAACACTTTAAGATCTCCAGATTTGTAAATACTCCACCAACATTCATCGATATTACTTTCACGAGGTCCTGTGTAAATTCTTAGAAAAAAATGCAATTCTATCTCCGTGTATTCGTTTGGTTAGACTCGAAACATGAATCTAAAACTGTACAGGAAGTTGATACACCGTATCCATTCCTCAGGATACGCCGTATTGATACCTGTGTCGTAATACGTCCGTATTAGTTTAACGATTACGACCGTTACTCGAATGTGCTGAAAATTATCGACTGGATGACGTACAGAAGGATCAATACGTTCTATCCATTTTTAGGGTTTGGATAAGCCGTTATAGACAGTTGGGAAGACAGATTCGATAAAAATTGAAAATACATTCCGGGTTGTCTCCAGGCAAGTACTTTTCTTTACAGAAAAGTCTTTAAGTTAGACTTGCCCCAATTAACTGCCATCCTTATAAAACAATTTGGGGTCGAAAAATAGCACATACAAATTCTTGATTAGAAAAATGAATGACATCCCTTTGTTAAGATAATTTCAAGTCATGATATTAAAATTTAAATTCTTGATAAAAGTTTTGGTTTTGAAAAATTTATTAGATTTATCATGAGTTGTTTCCAAAAGCTTATTTGACCCTTGTGTATCAACATTTATTAAATTAGGTAATGGTATAACAGACATATCCCCCGAAGGTTGCTCAATATTGATTTTATCATTATCATTGTCCGTATCTGATTTTAGATCATCAGGATAAATCACGTTAAAATGAAATAAATCATTAAAGTTTAAAATGTTTTGTTCCTCTTCATCACATTCGGACAATGATGTTTCATCTTTTGAATTTAATTCATAAATATATTGAGGATTGACAGTAGGTTCAATTGAGAAACCTATAACTTTAGCGTCTACCAGCATCATTGTAAACACTGGCTGAAATCGCTTTCTCTAAATCTTTTAAAGTAGTCTTATGTAATCATTCAGAATAAATCTGAACTTAGGCTCGGGTGATGGAACGTAGGCTATAACTTTTTTCATTATTCAATTTTATGAATCCATATTCAATTCATTGGTAGAATTATTCTTTAAGAAAATAAGTTTTTTGTCCAAAAACTTTATTGTGTATTCCTTCATCGTCGGATTCGTCAAACGATGTTCTAAAGTCAATTTTATTGTCGTTAAAAGGACTTACCGTGGGTTCACAGGAGAGCGTATTTCATATGTTAACGCATCATTAAGGACTATAGCTGGGAATTCGGTTTCAACAGATCCGAGGTCGTGAACGTCTTCATTATCCCAGATCTTACCATACGTAGCAGTTTCCCAGTTATACACCTTACTTCGCCTACGAGCTTTTTCTTTCTCAAGCCTGGATAACTTCTTCCATAGTAATGTTGGGGATCGTCATTTTAACTTTTAATAAATTCATTGGAAGAAACGTGTCAATTGCTTTGACATGATATCCTTATCGCTCTCTATAGCCTAGTTGACTTTCATTCCTCCTAGTGATAACCTTAGAACTATGAGTTCTTCTTATTGGACCTCTACCAAGATTCCATAGTCTCCATCGTCTTCCTAATATGAAGACTCGAATAAATCATCTTGTCTCCAAACTTGTTTGGAAGATTGGCCATGATCATGATTACCCTCACAGTTTAAGTAATTACCATCACCTACAATCACGAATAGTAATTCATTGATAGCGCTGGTGATGTGTCATTATGTAGGTGTTATTTATGTATCAAGTTTTACTATTTATTTTATGCCGACTATACCTAAAAACAACACTTTAACGGGCAATGTACCCGGTCAGATGGAGTTTCGTGGTAAGTAGGGTGTCGATCACTAAGAGCGAGAGCGTTAATTCCTAATTCTATCAATATTTTAGTTATCTAAGTTAAACCTAAAACTAATGCAAAGGGGGGTTTCAGCCTGAGAGACTGGCACGATTTTGTGTATCTAACCTAAGGTTTTGATGAAAAGTAAAGCAATAAACACACACAAGAAGACAAACAAACGATAGAGGAACGGTCAAGAACTAATGTAAGGAAAACATATCAACCATGAATAATCCGATAAAATGCAGGTTTGTTTAATAGTGCAATGATTGACTTATCTCGAAGGGGCATATCATTCCTAGACTTAGGCGGTACTTCTTCCTAAGACCTAGACACGCTAATCCTGTCATAATTAGACGCATCCGCATAAAGCAAGCATTTGTTGATTATAATCTATCTTAGGAGATTAATAATGGTGCTCTTACTAAACCCTAGCTCATCGAGACTTTACCCACTTACTGCTTAACGGCTCTTTATATACTAGTAGTCCACTGTCCGAGTCCTTACCAATGGAATAAGAACGTACTCGTTGATACCAAGGTCACCTTATGGCTCAACTAAGCTCACTAAACTAAAGGCAATGATAGGTCAATATTTGTGATCCTATGATTCTAGATATATAAATTGCAATATAGAGAGCTATCCCGGACTCTTAGCCTACGCCCAAACAACACCGAAGTTGCAGCGCATTAAATATGTAAGACTAGACCCAGTTGAATGATAGGTCGCATACTTAAGCACGTAAACAAGTATAAATTGATAAACATAATCAACAATCAATGATAAATTAAGCAATCAATATAAACAAACCAAACATTAAATCTCTACCAGACTTGACTTTGGTTGTATGGTATTCCAATAGTTAAATATGGAAATCTATCAACACTTTGTTCTTTCTGCTTTGAAGAGGAAAAAAGCAGAAAGATTCTCATCCACTCAAATTAGTTCCAAGTGAATCCTCCAAATGGTATTCTTTATATGGGTCTTATGCGGTCCAATGTGGGTAGCATTAAATCAATGGAAAAGAAGTATATTCTTGTGATCGTGGATGATTATTCTCGATATATATGGGTTTACTTTCTTCACTCGAAAGATGAATACTCCAAAGATTATAAAGTTTTATTGGCTCAAGATCAATCTGAATTATAAAGCTAAAGTTTGCAAGATTCGTACAAACAATGGTACGGAATTAAAAATGCAAACTCTTAAGTCTCATTATGAAAGTTAGGAATCATGAAACAATTTTCCAACTGCTGGAACGCCTCAGCATAATGGATTTAGTAGTTGAAAGACGTAATCGAAACTCCTTGTTGTAGCTGCTCGTACGATGGCTTATCTTTTCTTGATTATTACTGAATTTCTTTAGGCTGAAGCAGTGGTTACGATTGTTTTACTACAAAATCTGGTCATTCATTTCATCACGACATAACAAAACACTTTTGAGTTATTACGTGCAGAAAGCCGAATGTTGAATATTTTCATGTGTTTGGTTCACTTGTGTTATCCACAAGATGACCAGAAGATCTTAGAAAATGAAACAAAAGTAGAACATTGGAGGTCTTTCATTAGTTCATGCAGCATACATCAAGAGGGTTCTTGAATCGATTAACCAACGCAATCAAAAGATTATGGAAAACATACAAGTCAAAGTTTGAAGAGCTTACAGCATGGCTTCTAAACACGTATGGTTTAGAACCCGAGCTTCACGATTCTTAAATCATAATTCATCAGCAGGAAATAATGAATACTCATCTAAAGAGGATTTGGATATATGTTCGTGCAGGTCGTGTATGGAAGAATATTTTGAGAAGAAGTTTCTGATACAACATCATTCCGCTGCCACATCCGACTAATATTTCATAAAGACTCACCTTCTAATTTCAATTATTATTGAAAGAACATGAGGCTCTCCATTGTAAAACTACATCATGATGAACAACCTCTCCAAGCTCTTTAATGAGGCTGATGATTACCAATCAAGAAGATCTGCTGATTGATGGCAATTCCAGTTTGTCTCCATATTATCCTCAAAAGTTCATGAGAAAATTGAGTCATCAACAATGGCTTTAGAACCATCAAATGTTTTGTAGTAATTTCCACCAATGTACAAAAAACCAATCAACTCAATTTAGACAAAAGATCATCCTATAGTACCAGTTATTAGTGCCCATCCAAACTGTCTTGAACTATGCCAACTGCTACCTTACACCAAAGATTCTGAGGTATGCATGTATGCATTAACCGTCAGTACTATTGAACCAAAGAATATCAAAGAAGCTATGGCAGATCATAGTTGGATTGAGTCCATGCAAGATGAGTTGAATCAATTTGAGAGACTTTAAGTTTGGGAACTCGTTCCATGACCAGAAAGGAAGATATATTATGATTCTCAAAATGCTCTGGAAGAATAAGTGTGATGCTAAAAATATTGTGGTTCAAAACAAAACTCGTCTTGTGGCAAAAGGATACAGGCAGGAAGAAGGCATTGATTTTGAAGAGTCATTTGCTCCTGTTGCGCGCCTTGAGGCCGTTCGGATGTTTATTGCTTATGCTACTCATAAGAATATCACTATCTTTCAAATGGATGTTTAAAACGGCTTTTCTCAATGGTCATTGAAAAGATGAAGTTTTTGTTAGCCATGAAGAGGTTTATTGAAACAAGAATTCTCTGAATCACGTCATACAGGTTGAAAAAAAGCTCTATACGGTCTTAAGAAAGCACCTCGTGTATGGTATGACAAATTGTCTTCTTTTCTAATTTAACATGGTTTCACTAAATGTATTATTGACCCGGTCTTTATTCACACGACGTCATGGGGGAGATATATTACTGTTCATGTTTATGGGGTTGTTGACATTATTTTTGGATCAACAAATCAGATTTTTCAAAACGTTTTGTAATCTAATGAAAATAATTTGAAATGTCAATGATGGAGTGAACTAAGTTCTTTCTTGGACCTTCAAGTCATCCAATCTCCCCGTGGCATATTCATAAGTTAGTCTCATCGCGTTTAAATCGTTAAGAAACAATTATGGTCTGGATGAGTGTGTCTCAATGAGCACACCTATGGCAACTGAGAGGCTGGATGCTGATTTACAAGGCACTCCTACTGATCAAATGACTTATTGTCGCATGATAGGAGGGCTTATGTATCTAACAGCCAGTCGTCCAGACATTGCTTTTGCTACTTTTGTATGTGCTCGTTATCAAGCACGTCCTACGGTCAAACACCTCAAAGAGGTTAACGGATCTTTCGGGTACCTAAGACGTCTATAACATGGGACTATGGTACCCTGCATGGATTCCGGATTTGAACTAATTGCTATTCAGATGCGGGGATCATGCTGGGATGTAAAGATGATTTTAAAGGTTACATAAGGGTATTGGCAATTCTAGGGCTGGAAAGCTCATAATTTGGGGTTCGAAGAAACAAGATTGTACTGAGATTTCTACTGCTGAGGCTGAATATGTTTCCTTGTCTGCATGTTGTGCACAAGTCATTTGGATGCGTACACAACTACTAGACTATGGATACAAATACAACCGGATTCTGATGTATTGTGATTCCAAGAGTGCCATTGCTATCTCATGCAATACCCTAGTCATCATTATGAGACACAAACACATAGGCATCCGTATCATTTTTATTAAGGACATGTTGAGAAGGGTACTGTGGAACTTTACTTTGTCGGGACAGAATACCAAAAGAACGCTTTGAGTATCTAGTTCATCGCATTGGTATGAGATGTATGACTCCAACACAGTTGGAAAGCCATGAAAAAGTCTCTTTTGAAAAGATCATACATCAAACATTGTAAATATATTTTTCAAAAACAAAATAAAAAAATTGAAAAATACAAAATTTCAAAAAGATTTTTCATATAATATATATATATATATATATAAGTATTTAAAGATCAGAAAATTAGATTCATGATTCCAAGTTTTTTATAAAAAACTTTCAATTGAAAATACGGAATCATAATCTGCAGAAGAGTAATTGGAAAATCTTATCATTAATCATTCAAATCAAATAAAAACAGTAATCTCTCATAAAAATTGAATGAGAAAATGTTATATTTTCAAGGAGGAGTTTTGATTTAAACAAAATTTTACCTTGAATTTTTCAATTTCGGACTATGTGATTACCATGAGTTCATTCCAAGTGGGAGTTTTTGATAATGGTGAACAAATTTTGAAATGACTTCATTACTCGAGAGGGAGTTTTTGAAAAAATCATAAATAAAATCGGAATGAAACTAAAGGGTCTGAAAGTCTATTGCAATTATTAGAAAGTTGTAATTCTGAATCTTTTTCGGTTGCTATAAAAGGAAGAAATTATTTTCATTTTAACTTTTCTTTCACCGAGTCTTTTATCGAGTTTGAGAGGAAAATTCAAAAACGATTTGGTTGAGGCTTATAACAGCGATTATTACTTACTTTTTCTCTCAAACGTAAGTTATAATGTTTTTAAGTTCGATCTTTTGTGTTTTCACTTATCGATTTCAAACTCGGAAACATTCAAAGTTTTCCGAGTTTATGGCTTACTGAATTGTAGTATAAAGATCATAACTGAGAATAAATCCAGAGATATAAATTCGATGTTAAACTTAAAACTCGGAAAAGATTAATGATTGTCGAGTTTGTGATTATCGAGTTTGTTTAAATTGATTGAGGTTTACTATTATTATCGTTCATTTACAAATTTATTTTTCAAATTTATTTGACTTGAAAACGAGAAGATATATGTTATTCCTAAATTGACTTATCAAAAATGACCCGCTAAATCCTGTTTTCACGACTCAGACTCTAAAGCAATTTGAGATAAACGATATCCCGAACAACTTTTTAGTTTTGCCCGAAACCCAAAAACAAGCAGAAAATGAATAAAATACCCTCGCAAAAATTTTGAACACAACACGTACCGACACAAAAATAATTAAATTTATATTTAATTATCACTTTTTAATAATAAAAATATGTATTAATTATTTAATTGTTTTATTGAAAAGGTTTATTAAAAACGTAAGGTTCAAATTTTAAGATTTAATTTTTTACGGACAAAGGGTACCCGATGGTCTACATGTTAAATAATAAAACATTTTAAATATCATTTTTATAAAAAAACATTTATAAAATACTAGTCATGTAGATACTCATTATATCATAGAAAATCATTTTGAACGTAACGGAAAAAATTTTCTGTAATTTAAAATCATCGTTAACTCTTACCGAAACGAGGCCCGAACCAATATTTTACAAAAGTTTCCCCAAAAGTTACAACTTCAATCCCTGGGGGAAATATTTACAAAACTTACCCTAGACTATACTACACTTGCTACATTTTCTTTTTAAACTTTTCAATATATATAGCTAGTGTGCTAGGGTTTCATTCATTTTATACATAGCCTCCAGTCCACACATACTCCACCCCCTCTCCTCCCTCTCAAAGTATTTCTGGCACCTCCCTTTTCATTTCCGGCCAGATCCCGGCCGGATTCTGGCCATCACCGCCGCTATCACCAGCTAGAAAACCGCCACCTTCTCCACACCTAAACCACCATATCTACTGACACCCTCACTCCACTGCTTCGCAAGCCGCGTCCACCAACACAACTCACCAACATCTCTACCATTCTCATGCCACCCGCACGTACCCCTTTAACACGTGGGCTCGCCACCTCGTCGCCTAAACAAAACCACCGCAAGCAGGCCACCATCACCTCCACGACAAAACCGGCTACACCACGTCAACTCCACTCACCCACCGCTGCCATCATCTACCGTTATACCAACTCCACTGTCCATCCTCGTCACCTCGCCGCCACAGCCACCACCACCTTCACCTCACTTCTTTTTTTATTTATGAGTTTGGATGGGTTTTATTTTTGTAAAAACTAGTAATAAACTTGGTATGGTTTTGTTAGTTTTAACTTGTGTCATTTTTGTTCGATTTGGTTTTGGTTTGTTCTTTGATTCGGGTTTTTGATAGCAAAATAAGGGGTGTTTGGTTCTGCGTATAATCATCCTGAAAAGGGTGTTTGTTTCGTTGTTTGAACTGCCGCGTATGGGGCGTTTGGTTGTTGTTTTAACAGCTTTTACGGGTGTGTTTGGTTTAAACTAGGCCAGCACCAGCAAGGGTGCGTTTGGGTTAATAAAACCCCAAAAGGGTGTGTTTGGTTCAGCAGCTAGGAGCGTTTGGTTTAGCGGTTAGGGTCCGTTTGGTTCATTGATTAATAGCTAATAAGGGTGTGTTGGTTTTACTATTTTATTACCTTTTGGATTTAGTTTATATGTATATTGAAACTATGCGCGATATATTGCAACACGGATGATTTAAAGCGGGAAAATGTTGAATTTTGTAAAAATGGAAAACGTCATATGAACAAATAGGTCATGCGAACTTTTATAAAATTTTATATATTAGTATTTTTCGTTTTTAAAACGTTTTTTATTATCCTTGAACCCGATAAAATGATACGAAGATATATCAGTCTTATGATTATGTAATTGTAATTATTCAATTAAACTGGTAAAATAAACGAAAACTATACTTTTACAAATAAGACAACTAGTTTAGTTAAAACGCGTAACGAAATACTAAATTATAAAATATTAAAATTATAAAATATTATTTTATAATTCCCAACTATAACTTTTGTAAAGTCTTTAAAACATCATTTATCTAACTCGTAACTTTAAAACGTGTATTTACTTTTACGCACGAACTTTTTATTAATTTAATTAGTGACTTTTGAAAACGTGTCGAATTATATTGTTACAATTATTTTTCTTATTTTTCTTATATAATACTTGTAAAGTATTATATATTGCGACTTATTCTTTTGGTTGTTTGTCTTTATTATATAATTCACCGTATGAATTATATAATTGTTTCTTTTTTTTTGTAATATATATGGAGTATATTACATACCTTGCGTTTACTTTTCGATTTATTTTATTTAACCAACCACCAAACTCATCCAACTTTAAATCCAAATCCCTTATCAACGTGTCGCGTTGATGTGCTCACCCATCGGAAAACCCTAATTCATCAACCCAAGCTAATGGGTCTTAGCCGAAAAGTTAAGCTACAACTTCTTGGTCGAGCCGATCCGTTCTCCGTTTGTGCTGTGCTTATTATTTGCATTTCTGCTAGTTGCTCTGCAACATCAAGGTGAGTTCATAGCCCCACGTTTTACTTGTTTTATATTTACCTTATTACTTTTGGGGTGAGTGATTCGCGGTTAAGTATACACTTATATAGCAACCCTAATACAGATCCTAACCGAATGCCCTTGACCAAGGCAAAAGG
>BQNB010121879.1:0-20381 GCA_026074375.1 Tanacetum coccineum
ACCATCTTCATGATCATAATAATTTTGGATAATTCCTTCGATAGTTTCTTCATTCTTCGGACTCACCATTAATTGTGATGGTAGTAAAATCACATGAGTTTTGACTATGATATACATTCCCATTTGCAATGTGTAAATTTCTAACCACACCAAAGATAGAAAATGATACAAGACTCGGGAAATACAAACTTTGCACTTTAAGCAACTAGCAACTGTAAATTAAACTTAATCTAACAGGGTAGGTTAAGGTGTAGGGGTGTAACAAAACAAATAGTTGGTGTAATTCCTAAAGGATTGGCTCTACGGGTTGTTCTAGTGGACATCACTCTAAAGATGAGAGTGGAAAATGGTTTAAACTGGAGGTTAACTAACCAGTGTAGTTAGTTAATAAGCAACATGGAAAGGCGATTTGGATGTAATCCTAAAAATTTACCAATGTAAACAAGTTACTCTAATTAAATCCATAATACTCATTATTGCGGTCTCGAGTGATATACCAAGCCAAGTTCTAAAGTCTACAACATCACCGGTACACTCATATTTTATGGAATTTGGGTAAATATTTGGAAATGAAAAGGCTGAATCCTTACAATATCTAACAAGGGTTATTGTGTGTGGGTTATGTAACATGTAATTTCACAAAAGTATGCTTGAAAAAATTTTAAATTTTAGTGGAAAAATAGGACAAGTAAACATTCTAATTCCATTCCCCCACTTGAATTATAAAACGTCCTCGTTGTATATATAAAACATTAAATACGAGAATTTAAAAAGAATTAGAATGAGAAAATCCCTTGATATTTGCTCGGTAGATTCTCCAAGTTGCGTTTATGAGAAAGATTGTGTGCTGGAAAAGTGTTTGAATCCTAGCACGAACAGCACACACACAGAATTCCATAAAATATGCATTCCACCAACTTCGTTGATATTCCTTTCACGAGGTCCTGTATAAAATATAGGAAAACATGTGTTCCTATCTTGGTACCTACGGTTAATTTAAACTAAACTAAATAAAATATGGGTCAGTTTTGGTGGATACAGTGTATCAGGTTAGTGAATACGCCGTATTCCAAAGCTGACAATAATGTTTTTAAAGTGCAATAAAAAATAAAGGTTGATAACGTCCAGACAATCAATACACCGTATGGTATGAAGCGGATACGCCGTATTGATGTCTGGGAAGACAGACTCGATAAAATTAAATAACAATTCGGGTTGTCTCCCGGGAAGCCCTTTTGTTTACAACAAAGTCTTTAAGTTAGACTTTTCTTCAGCTTCCCTTTACTATTCCATATCATGCACGCTAACGTGCCCGCGTGTGAGCCATTCTTCCATTGACGGAACTCAGATAAATCGGGTCCTAGATTCAAAACTCCTTTGTAGAACCTCTTTAACTTTTGGTATGAGTGCGAGATCCCGTTCATCTTATCATGTTCACTTACCTTCAGTAATGGTGGAATTTTATTGCATTGCTCATTAGTGTGGTGTTTAAACCTCGGATGTGATCGCACCATTTGGTAAGTTACTTCATCATTACCATTGTAAATGGTAATCATTCCATCAAACCGTCTTACTTTAATTCCAACTTCTCTTAAGAACGGTTCGCCAACAATAACATCGCTCATTCCTTCATCATGATAAGCATCCATATCTTCCAAAACTGCAAAGTCAGTCACAACAGAAAAGGTTCCAACAAAAATAGGCACATTCATTAAGGCTCCTACAACATTATTCCCTTTGTACACCATCTTATCTTTCATTATTGAATTATGAAACTTTTTGGACATTACATTGACATACAATAACAGGAAGAAGTTGACGTGTGTAAATTCAAATCCTATCATGCATGAAAACTTTAAGTTGTGAGCACAATCTATATGGATCTTTTTATCATCGTCGCAATAACTAGGGTAATCATCGATTTCAGTATCAAGATCTTCATCCCTAGTTCTAAATTCCTCAATTACCTCACCTTCCTCAATGGTGGGCATCAAATCATCTCCTTGATTTCTCCTAAGCTCAAATGGTTCATTTAGATCATTTAATTCAATGTAATCTTCCAAGAAAGGGTCTAATGATCTATTTAACACCAAAGTTTCTCCTATAAGCCTAGCTTCTAAATCAAGTTCCATTCTTTCTCTCAGACTTAGCATGTAGACCCTCTTAATTAAACTACTAGCAGGTTTAACACTTTTGAAAATAATCTTTTCTTCCCCAACTCTTAAAGTAATCTTTCTCTTGTAAACATCAATTTTAGCACGTCCGGTAGACAAAAATGGTCTTCCGAGGATCAAGGGCACTTTGATATCCTCGGGCATATCAAGAATTATAAAGTCTACTGGGAAAGTAAATTTGCCAATTCCTACAAGTACGTTTTAGCTATTTCTTTTGGATATTTCACTGTCCTATCTGCCAATTCCACTGTCAACCTAGTGTGAGCTAATTCGCCTAATCCTAAGTTAAGGTAGGTCAAGAAAGGCAATACACTAACGCTAGCTCCTAAGTCAACAAGGGCATTGTCAAAGCAAGTATTATTAATAAAGCAAGGTAAAGTGAAACTCCCTAGGTCTTTCTCATTTCGGGGTATGGTGTCATTGATATGTGAAGCTCCATAAGATTCTGCGAATTTTGGTCCATAGTTCCCCTATTCTTCATCACAGTAATGATTATCCAAATGACTTGGAAAAGGAATCGTCGTTTGTCTTGAGTTGTACAACAGTTTACTATTCTGTCCAGTGGATATGGCGTATTGGGATGATCCAATACGGCATATCGAGTATGAATCAGCTTCAATAGTGGTTGAAATCGACTTGACTTGGTCTCTCGGGTTTGTTTCAGTTGAGCTTGGTAGGCTTATAAATCCTCTTTCCTGTAGTACTTTGCTCATTTACCCGATTTGAATTTCTAAAGTTTTGATTGATGCTCCTTGGTTCCTTATGGCATCATCTATCGTAGCTCGGATTTCTTTAATCAAATTGGAATTTTCTTCGTGTCTCTTTGCTGATTCACTCATGAATTTGCTTAGGATATCTTCCATAGATTGCCTTTATTATTGGTACGAAGGGTTTGCGTTGTTCCTCTGATAGTACCCTGGAGCTGTTGCTCTATATCCCACACCTTGAAAAGGTCTACCAAATTATGTGTAGTAAGCTTCTTCTAGGGTTTTCCCTTCTTCTTTTAGTGGGAAATCTTTGGTGTAATGGGGTTCTTTTCATTGTTCACATCCTACTTGAGCTGCATAAACTTTTTCATTCACTTTTTTGATTTCTCTTCCTAGAGTGTTCAGTTGTGCTTGTATAGCAGCCAGTCCGTCAGAAGTCTCAGTACTTCTTCATCTAGATGTTTCATTATGCCATTTTTGAGAGTATTCTGCCATTTCTTGGATGGCCGTTTTAGCATATGCAGCTGTCTTAGTTGGAACGACACCTCTTGAGTCAAGAATCTGTCGTGTTGGAACATCCAACCTATCGTAGAACAAAATTACCTTCTGCATCTCAGTCAAATAGTGTTGAGGACATTTCATCAAGAGTTCTTTAAAGCGCTCCCATGCTTGATAAAGGGTTTCATCTAGCTCTTGCTGAAAGTTGTTGATTTCCTCCATTTTCTTCGCAGTTCGACCAGGTGGGCAATATTTGTTCAAAAACTTAGTCTTAAGATCTTCCCAAGTTTTGATCGAACCAGTTGGTTCATTTCTTAGCCAACGACTTGCGGCTCCAGTTAAGGATATAGGGAAGACTCGGAGCATTAGTTGATCCACAGTGATGTTTGGAACATGGAATAGGTCAACGATTTCGAGAACTTTCTCAATGTGTTCATTAGAATCCTCATTATCCGAACCGTTAAATGTGTTTTCTCGAAGCTCCTTAAGAAATTGGCCTTTCAATTCAAATTGATCTTTGTTATCAATTTTAGGCCTAGCAACTCCTGATACATAGTCAGTTCGGGTCTTGCTAATGTATTGCTGCATGGTTTCAGCCATTGTTTTCGCAACTTCTTCTTCCGAGTATTCTTGGTCAGAAAGTAGATTGAAATCAGGAGATCTTAATTCGTCAAGACTTAGTGACTTGAAGTGTCTCCTAGATGATCGAAATTCTCGTTCAGGTTCTTTGTAAGGTGTGAATAGTTCGTTTGTTGAACTCCTTGTCATGCTCTACCTGAAACAAGGGATAAACAATCAGTAGGATGGGGTCTTTTAGGATAGAGAAAAATTTAGCACGGAAATCAAATATGAAAACTATTATGTATCTGTTACAGGTGATCGATACGCCGTATCCAATGGAAGTGGATACGCCGTATTAATCTTATGATTTGAATACGTTGTATTGGTCAGAAGGTTGGATACGTCGTATCCAATAGAAGTGGATACGCTGTATTTAGTTATCGACCAGAACAGTGTATTTAAGAAAAACAATTAAATATGCAATCAATTAAACACAAATATATACAAGCAAACAATTAAAGACAAATAAACAAATTTTACAGAATATACAAGAATATACACTAATCTAAATTACACTAATCCTAAGGGTTATATCTAATCTAATGTTAAAAAACAAAATATCAAATAAAAATCAAGATTAATTTTCACTCCTCGGCAGCGGCGCCAAAAACTTAATGTGTCGTTGTGTGGTATATATTTTATTGATTCAAGTTTTAAATTTATATTTTGCCGACTAAACCAAAAAGAACACTTTAACGGGCAGTGTACCCGATCGGTAATAGTTTCGTGGTAATTAGGGTGTCGAACACTTAAAGCGAGGTTGAATCTATCAATTTAATTAATATCTTAGTTATCTAATCTATGTTAATTCTATTCTATTCTAAACCTATGTCATTCTAAATCCTAATTCTAATGGGAAAAAGGGGTTTTCAGCCTAAGAGACTGGCACGGTTTGGTTGGTGACTATAATCAATCCAAGGGACTGTAACCCACGCAAGATAATTAACAAAAGATAAAAGAGCGGTCGAGCCTTATGATAGAAAATTGTATTAACCATTATTAATCCGATTATAAAGTTGGTTTGTTCATTAAGTGCAACGATTTCTTCTTTCAAGTTGGCATATCATTCTTAAGACTTAGGCGTTACATCATCCTAAAACCTAGACACATTAATTCTGTCACAATTAAAGCATTCGCATAAAGCATCCTTATTTGCTGATTATAATCTATCTTAGGGATTAAAGCAATGGTGATCTTGTTAAACCCTAGCTCATAGAGACTTTACCCACTTACCGCTTAATGGTAATTTATACACTAGTAGTCCACTTGTCCAACTATCCAATGGAATCAGAACGTTACTTGTTGAATTATCTAGGTCACCTGCTAGTCAACACGATCAATAAACCATTGGCAATATCTAATTAACTAGTTAAGCCCGAAGCGTATCCTAGACACAGACTTAGAAGGACAATATTTGTGATCCTATGATTCTAGATGTATAAATTACTATATGGAGAGCTATCCCAGACTCTAGATCTACTTGGTCTGTATCACTAGATCCAGTTGAATGATAGGTCGCATACAAAAGCGCGTAAACAAGTATAAATTGATAAACATAAACAAGCATTCAACGATAAATAAAGAAATCAAGATAAAAAAATACAAAACATTCAAATCTTCATAATAATGGCTAATACCAGAAGGTATTAGCCTTCAAATGTCATAATAAATACAAGTGCAATTATTTAGCCAAGGTAAACCTAACGAGTAACAAATGATACAATATAAACGAACGATTACTAAAGTATATGGAATTACACGTTGTCTCCTATAGAATTGATAACGTTGCTCGACCTCTTCTGCTCTTTTTCTCCTTTGAAAATCGACTTTTATGGTTTAGGTATCGAGAATATGATTTAGCACACTTAAAACTCGTTTTGAGTTTTCTATTTATAAGGTCTGGAAGTCGGTTCGATATGGCGTATCCAAGGATTGATACGATGTATTAGGAATTCTTAGATTACTGGACTACGCTTGGATATCTTCCAGGAATAATATATTTCATTTCCATATATTCCAATACGACGGTAATGTTCTCTATGGATATAGCGTATTGAAGGGCTTTATCCCTCAGTGGTCTTTGGTATGCAGGCACAAATACAAACCGTATCCCATGATGTGATACGACGTATTGGTCTTCAAATAGTAATCTTCAAATATCTTCATTTAAGCACCGAATAGCCGCCTTTTGCTAACTTTCACCAATATACTCCATAATTAACGCAATTTCTCCAAATATAAACGGTTAAGTAACAATTCTTTGCAATAACTTATACCAAAATGGCTTATATAACATGGGTAAATGATGCATAAAATAGACGATTATGAATGTCATCAGAAAATCACTTAAAGCTAAAAGCAAGAAAAGCTAATGGCAAGGGAAATGATAAACAGTTTATACCCTAAGCCCAAAAGACCCTTAAACCTTCTGCTAAAGAGGCACCAACCTAAGAGATGACACCGCCACCACAGTAGGAGGTGTGTTATTGGAAGAGAATTTGACCTTTTTATCTTGCTGAGTTTATGAAGATAAAAAAAGCCAAGTGGCCTGCCAGTTCTTCAGGTATCTTCACAATAGAATTATTTGCTTTCCCTAATAAATCCTGGGTGTATGACACTGGTTGTGGTACTCACATTTGTATTAAAAAACAGGGATTTAGAGAAGTAAGGAAGCTGAAACATGGAGCACTCTATTTGGACATGGGCAATGATGTTCGTGCACAAGTAGAAGCTATAGGAAGTTTTGACTTAGTTTTGCCTAATGGATTTGTGATTTGTTTAGACAATTGTCATTAATCACCCTTCTATAACTAAGAGTTTTGTTTCAGTATCACTGTTTGGTAGAAATAGATTTTGTCTAGTGTTTTACGTATTTGAATTTTAGTTTCATAAGAACAATGTTCATTAATTTAATGCTATTTCCCAGTAATTGGTATTTATGAAATTGATATGCATGATCTTGTACCAAATTTTAATTCTATTTATAATGTTAGCACTAAAAGAGCCAAACATAATTTGGACTCTACTTATCTATGGCACTGCCGTCTTGCTCATATAAGTAAGAAACGTATTGAAAAGCTGCAACAAGAAGGGCTTTTAAAATCAACAGATGATGAGTCATTTGATCAATGCTACTGATCTTCTTGGAATAATACATACTAATGTGTGTGGTCCACTTAGACATGTGTCAAGACAAGGTGCTAGCTACTTCATTACATTCACGGATGATTATAGTCGTTATGGTTATAGTTTTATAATTCCATAACCTAAACATGAGGTCTTTGAAACATTCAAAGTGTTTAAAAATGAAGTGGAAAATCAACTCGGGAAGACAATCAAACTCTTTGATCACATCGAGTAGTATGAATACATAAGCCAAGAGTTATTAAAGATTATCTAAAGCTTGTGGAATTTCCAACAACTTTGTTATCCTGTAAATGGAAGAAGATGATAGAGTCCCTCTAATTTTAGGAAGACCATTCTTGCATACCGCCAGTGCCATCATAAGAGTTAAGAACAAAGAACTTAATTTAGGAATTAGAGAAGATAGAGCAACCTTTCACATCGATAAAGCTATGCAGCATTCTCACGTGAATGACGACACATGCTTCTGCATGGATGTTATCGATGACATAACTAAGGATGAACTCATTGCTCTACTCGACGATTCTAAACCATTCCTAAATACATCAGAAAAGATAAGCGAAACACAGCTCGACAAAGAATTCGATGAATTCATGTCAAAGAATGTTCAAGAGGACGAAATCAAAGACGATTTTGAGGAGTTGCCACCAGAAGATGAACCCAGAATCAAGAAATCTATCCAAGATCCACCAACCGATCTTGAGATGAAACCTCTTCCAAAACATCTGGAATATGCCTTTCTGGAGGAAAATTCTCTTCTCCTAGTAGTCATATCAGCTTTACTCGAACAAAATGAAAAGGAACACATGTTTCAGTGCTCAATAACCATAAAGAAGCATTCGCTTGGAAAACATCCAATATTCTAGGGATTAGCCCTTCTTTTTGCAAATACAAAATCAATCTTGAGGACGATGTCAAACCAGTCATTCAGAGACAACGCTGACTTAACCCAAACATGAAAGGAGTCATTAAAAGAGAGATTATCAAACTTCTAGACGCAGGTATCATCTATGACATAGAAGATGGTCCTTGGGTAAGTCCGGTGCATTGTGTGCCAAAAAAAGGAGGAATGACTATTGTGACAAATGAAGACAACGAACTCGTTCCAACACGAACAATAACAGGATGGCGAGTTTGTATCGACTACCATAAGTTGAACAACACCACCTGAAAGGATCATTTTCCTTTACCCTTCATGGATTAAATGCTGGAAAGATTAGCCGAAAACAAGCTCTTTTGTTTTCTCGACGGATTTTCTGACTATTTTCAAATTCCCATCAAACCTGTCGATCAGGAAAAGTCCACTTTCACTTGCCCTTATGGAACCTACGCCTACAAGCGTATGCCTTTTGGTCTTTGCAACGCACCAGCAACTTTTCAAAGGTGCATGATTGCAATTTTTAAGGATATGCTCGAAACCTCCATGGAAGTCTTCATGGATGATTTCTCAGTGTTTGGAGATTCATTCGATTCGGGCTTAAATAATCTAGAGCAGATGATAAGTCAATGTAAACAAGCACACATAGTTCTAAACTGAGAAAAGTGTCACTTCATGGTGACCGAGGGAATTGTGCTAGGACACAAAGTCTCCCATAAAGGACTAGAGGTCGATAAAGCCAAAATTGACGTGATAGCTAAGTTACCACCACCTACTAACGTTAAAGCCGTTAGCAGTTTTTTAGGACATGCCGGATTTTACCGCCAATTCATAAAAGATTTTTCCAAAATTTCCAGACCCATGAAGAAACTTCTCGAAAAAGACTCAGTCTTTAACTTCGATGAAGAGTGCAACAAGGCATTCGAAACTCTCAAAGAAAAGTTAACGAACACACCTATTATGGTTCCACCTAATTGGTCGCTACCGTTTGAACTTATGTGTGATGCAAACGATTTTGTCGTAGGAGCCGTGCTAGGCCAACGCGAAGAAAAACATTTTCGACCCATCCACTTCGCTAGCAAAACTTTGAATAGCGCACAACAAAACTATACGATGACCGAAAAAGAGTTACTCGTCGTAGTTTTTGCATTCGACAAGTTTCGATCATACCTTGTTCTTTGAAAAACAGTTGTGTTCACGGATCACTCTACAATAAAATATATGTTTTTGAAACAAGATGCCAAACCGCGTCTTATACGTTGGATTTTACTGCTTCAAGAATTCGATATTGAAATCAAAAATAAGAAGGGAGCAGAAAACGTCGCAGTAGATCACTTTTCGCGACTTGAAAAATCCAATCTCAATGATGAGGATATAAATGACGAGTTCCCTGATGAATTTCTCATGAGTATCAAAACCGACGAGGAAGAAAGCCCGTGGTTTCCTGACTTTGCCAACTATCTAGTTGGAGGAATTCTAAGAAAAGGATTAACCTACGCTCAGCATTGTAAGTTCTTTTCAGAACTTAAGCACTATTTCTGGGACGAACCGTGTCTATTTAAAGCATGCCCCGATGGCATGATCAAAAGATACGTCCACGGTTCAAAAAATTGAAAATTTCTAGATGAATGTCATCATGGACCCACTGGGGGACATTATGGACCATCGATTACCGCAAAAAAGTTTTTGATGCTAGAGTCTATTGGCCAACCATATTCAAAAAAGCCCAGACTCTGGTACAAAACTGTGACGCCTGCCAACGTTCTGGTTGCATTTCATGAAGAGACGAGATGCCTTTGAACAACATCCAAGTAAATGAAATTTTCGACATATGGGGAATTCATTTCATGGGACCTTTTCCGAAATCCCATAAGTTCGAATACATTCTTGTTGCAATTGACTACATGTCCAAATGGGCAGAAGCCGAAGCTTTACCCACTAACGACGCACGAGTTGTAGTCAATTTCTTGAAAAAGATTTCTCTTGTTTTGAAATTACGAAAGCTTTAATTAGCGACAGAGGAAATCACTTTTGTAATCGTCAAATGGAGAAAATTTTGAAAAAGTATGGAGTCCATCATCGTATAGCCACAGCTTATCATCCACAAACCAGTGGCCAGGTTGAAAACACCAACAAAGCCTTAAAAAGAATCCTCGAAAAGACAGTTAAGGACAATCCGTCTGTTTGGTCGAGAAAATTAGAGGACGCTCTGTGGGCATTTTGTACAGCCTACAAAACTCCAATCGGTACCACTCCGTACCGACTTCTTTATGGAAAAATATGCCATTTACCATTTGAAATCGAACATCATGCTTACTGGGCCCTGCGAAGCTGCAATCCTGATCTTAAGGTTGCAAGAGAAAAATGATTTCTACAGTTGCATGAGCTCGACGAATTGAGACTTCAAGCATATGAGAACTCCAAACTCTACAAAGCCCGAACCAAAGCCTATCATGATAAGAAACTTAGAGTTAGAAAATAATTTAAGGCCAGAGACAAAGTTCTCCTATACAACTCTAAATACAAATTTAAAGCTCTAAAGCTTATATCAAAGTGGTATGGACCGTTCATAGTCAAACATGGTTATCCATCCGGATATGTTGAATTGTATGACAAATATGGAGGAAGCTTCATTGTTAACGAAACACCGTGTTAAACTCTACCACGATGAGGAGCAGTTAAATGAACTTGCCGTATAAGAGATTCACCTCATGTATGAGGACGAAAGAATGAAAGCTATTCCATTCATGGTACCGTTTCCAGCCAACTACCGTGAGACCATGCCATGGGCATCAGAAAAATCGTACATTTATAGTGTAGTGGAAAACACCTGTAACGAAGCTAAGTTGTACAATTTAGACAAAACTGGGAAAGGAATAGTGATCAAGAATATTTTGTATGTCTCAAGCGATGGGTCATCACTTGAAAAGAAATGAAAGGAGCACCCAAGTCCGGCTGAGGACTCACTCAAAAATCAAGCGCTTCTCGAGAGGCAACTCGTGTTTGTAAGATAATTAGTTTCTAAAAAAAACAAAAACGTCCGCACCCACAATAAAAGTTAAGTGTGGGGGTGCGGCATTCAAAAATATATGTTGGTTTGCATTTCCGTTTGTATTTCAGATTCTTGCAGGAAACGATGCACTTGGCAGCTCAAGTACTACCACACATGCATGAACACCTGGGTTTTCTCTTATTTCCCTATTTTAGTTTTTACCATTTTGCCGCATTGAGGGTAATGCTAAATGTAAGTGTGTGGGGGGGGGGGGATAGGGAAAACAAGTTTGTTTTAAAAAAATTGAGCTAATTAAAAATTGTTTGCCCTTAAAAATCAAAGATATGTCCCAATAAGAAGTGTATACACATGATAAGAAACTAACCAGAATAACATCAGTTTGTTTTCAAGATACGCCTTAATGCCTTGAGCTAACCATCTCGGTTAGTCCAACATTTTTCATGGTCCCATTTGTTAGTTATACCGTCCTTTGCCTTAAAAAAATAAAAAAATATTTCACATAGTTTAACTCTACCTAAATAACCGAAGTCTATAGGTTAGTTACCAGCTACGTAGATTGATGGTAGATATATGGGAAATCCTTATGAATTTTCAAGAGAAAGTTGCTAACCCCATGTTTAAGGACATATAATCCTTTGCTAATATGCCGATCGGAGGTTGATCAAAAGAAAAAAAATGATGAATAAAGCCAATGTGCTAAGTCTTATGAAGATGAAGGAAGATGAAGATAAATTGGTGTCGATTAGCCAATGTGTTAAGTCGTGACACAGTGATGCGTTTATCTCGAAATTCATATAGGATGGTGGTAAGCGGTAGCTAGCAACCCGGTGGATTGTATTCTTCGTTCTTTTTACTAAAGCGTACATATGTACCATTTTCCATTAAAAACAGTTAGCATGTTTCTTTGATGTGTACACTTGGACTTATCGAGTACTTGTGCTTGGTAAATTACATCTCGTTTGTGGCAAATGTTTTCTAGATTTGCTTGAGGGCAAGCAAAGTTTAAGTGTGGGGGGATTTGATAACGCTCAAATCAAGTATGTTTTGGGAGCGTTATTCATGCTTTTATATTAGTTATTTGGTCAGTTACCTATGGTTTTATTACTCGATTATGTCGAAATATGCTTTCTAGTGTAATTGCAGCCAAATACAGGAAAACAAGAAAAGGAGAGACGAACATGCTTAGATTATCTTAAGTACGAAGAATCCCATGTCAGGATCAAGTACGGAAGCATCTCAAAGAAGAATAAATCTAATTACTCAAGCTTCCAAGCCCTGGGATCAAGTTGTAATGAAGATATGGTAAAGTATGAAGAGCCACAGCCAAGCACAACTCGAACAAGAGCCTTAAACGAAAGATTCAACAAAAAGATTTCACCAGCGAGGAGCCAGCCGCCCGGCTGGAGTGTCTGCCGCCCGGCAGAGAGTTTGCCGCCCGGCTCTTGGAGCTCACATTTTTCACTTCACTCTAGAAGAAACTTGGATAATCAAGAAGGATCTAGACCCTCTAAACCGACTTTGGACACCCCTTTAGACCTTGGAACCGACATAAAATTGTAGTATAAATAGGAGACCCTATGCCTCATTTTAACACACACCTTACTATTCTCCAACTCAAAAACCTAATCCTCATAGTCACCACTTATTTCCAAAGCCACCTAAGTCCAGGGAAGTCAGGAAGAAGCTCTAGGAAAGCCAAGAAGGAGGATCCCTCTAGCTCACAAGTTTGTCATTTCCTAGTTTACTTTCCTTTAAGCTTTTGCAATACTTTGTAATAACTTTCATTATGTTTATGAATGCATTATTTTCGGGAATTGTGTCTTTGTTTAACATGAGTGGCTAGTCCCTTTATGTGCTTGGTTAGATGAAGTTTGTGGTATGAAGATTCGATTATAATAGTGTGGCATGTTAATTCAATTTCAAGCTAAGTCTTAGATCCATTTGTTCTTATGTTCTAAAGTGGCATAGTTTTATCAGCCAGATTGTTTGTTGAGAATATCATAGGTCAAAAGGGATATTGTTAACCAATCAATTGTTGCCTTTTTGTCTACGATCGGCTACCTTTTGTATTGACCATTTCTTAAGCGGTTTGGTAAAACTAGGATACTAATAATCGATGTCTATGGTTTGTGAAATGAACCGCGAATCAAACTCATAGAGGTTGTCTTAGTCTTGCATTGATTGATTGTGCCTAATGCTTGTTTTTATCGCTAGGAGTCTTAACGAAGATAAAAAGTTTCAAAAACAATAGATTGGATAACCTCCAATTCTTTTAATCAACTTGTTAGTCTATGCCACTATCATATCGAATCGGATTCCCAAACTAAGTCCAACCAAGTACATCTTGTTATCATTGAATCACTTTCATTATTGTTATCTTACATCTTAGGATACTTTTATCACCAAAATCTTTATCGAGTTGAAACACCCAAATCCCCGTGAACATCCCAATGGGCTTACAATACAATATCTTGCTAACTACGACGAGTTTGCACATGTCTCAGTATGTTTTTGCTTGAGAATTTGGTATACCGAGTTATAAATTTAAAAGCGACCCGTATCGCACGCATCAATAGATAACCCCCTTTAGGATTCATTTATTCATCATGCCATATTTATAGATACATATATAATGAAACCCTAGAACTCTAATGGACCCGAAGCTCACAATCAGAATTGGGCCAACTTATTTAATATATTATCTAATAGTTATTTCACAACTTATAGCTTTTTTGGTATTATGATCAAAGTATAGTGATAAAAATGAGGTATCATACCAGAGTATTCGTCCTACAGGAAATAAGATTAAGGGCCCGTTTGGTTTATGGGGTTTACTTCAGGATTTGAGTTTCAAAATGAAAATCTTTCGTTTGGTTATGCTTATAGGATTTGGATTTACCCATCTATGCCAAATAGTGGAGCATTCATAAAAGTTGAGTAGGGTGACTGCTTTTCTGAACAAGTGGGCCACATTCTTTTTATTCTATATATTTTTTTGTCCTTTTCTCTAATTTATATTATAAAAAAATAAAATTATTATTTATTTTTATCACTTTTACCATCATTAATGATATAAATAAATTTTAAATTACTTCATCCGTCCCATTTTTATTGTCCATGTTTTTTTTTTGGATGTCCCAATTTAATTGTCCACTACTAAATATAAATAGGGAAGTTTGATCAAGTTTACTATATTACCCTTGTTTGAAATTATTATTACAAACTTTAAAAAAGACTTTAATTAATTAGTTAAGGGTAAAACTGTCATTCTGTCAAAAAGTAAGAAAGAAAAAGCAGTAATAAATGCACTTTTCTTAAACTGTGTGTTTTTTGTCAGGTGATAATAATTTTGGGACGGAGGGAGTATAATTTAGTACTCCCTCCGTCCCAAAATTATTGTCCGCCGACAAAAAACACACAGTTTAAGAAAAATGCATTTATTACTGCTTTTTCTTTCTTACTTTTTGACAGAATGACAGTTTTACCCTTAACTAATTAATTAAAGTATTCTTTAAAGTTTGTAATAATAATTTCAAATAAGGGTAATATAGTAAATTTGATCAAAATTCTCTATCTATTTTTAGTAGTGGACAATTAAATTAGGACATCCTAAAAAGGAAATGTGGACAATAAAAATGAGACGGAGGGTGTATAAAATATATTTTTAAACATTATTTTTTCTTTCTTACATCAAACCCAAATTCAAATTTTAAACCAAAATCAAATCCAAATCCAAATTTTAATCATAAACCCACCAACAAACCAAACGGGCCCTAAGGTTGTTGTTAGGTGGGTGTTTGATTATTATCAACCACGAGAAGTTTTCATGTAAATGTTGACGTTGGTCCTAGTTTCTTTTGTCGAGTCTTTCTCAGTGAACTCCTTTTCATTTGTTGCCCCACTTTTGCTTTGCTCTTAAATAAAACTACTACCAAATGGATTGATCAATTCGCTATAATCTTTGGATCCCCCACTCCAAGAGTAGCGTCAACAAAGTAGCGAACCGGACAGGTTTGGTAGTTGGGTTAATGAGTCAAAATGGCCAAATGGGTTCAGGTCATAATGGGCCACTTTGAAACCAGGTAAAAGGATTCGGGTCAAATTGTTATTTTTTGAGAAATTAAAGTACAAACAACTAACAAGTTTTTTTTTGTTTTTTTTTTAAGTAAAGGCTGTTATGATTTCTCGCCATTTAGACCTGTTCAATTCAATCATGTGCTACAGAAAGGTTGATGCAAAGTTTATTAGAGATTGGTTTTTGTATTTTTGGAGGCGAAATGCCTTGACTGGAGTGTTTCTCTCATGCATATTGTCCGAGTTTTTCCCACGGATTATTGTACATGTATGCTAATCCAACTAGTTTTTGATAAAAAGTGTTTCATTTTTAATACTTCTTAATGTTGGAAGTTTACTCTTACGAATTTTTGTTCGCGTATACTTGATTTACCATTAAAACCTTGAAGTAAGATGGAGATGATGATACACTTAAGGGGAAGTTTATTGCTTATATTAGTGCTTATCTGCTTATTTTTAGAAAAATACGCAATTTTATTTTTTGTGTGGGTAAAACTGCTTAATTTGCTCAACGTGGTACATGCTTAGTTTCAAGAAAATAAGCACTTTCAAACAGGATCATCGTTTTCCTTTTTCACTATCTCTAATATCACAATCTCTCTCTCAGATTAAACACTACTCAATTTTGAGTTTTTTTAATTTTATGCACAAACATATTTGCTTTATATGTACAAGAGACTAAGATAAACTATAGGTAAACCTCTCGCACTCAAGAAATTAATAATATAATATGGAGTTGGTTTCATAAAATCACTACCGTGAGTTGCACACTTGCAGACCCTCCCACATGTCGGGAACTGCAAGCCACACAAAAACAAATAAAAAAGATAAGTTCATTTATAAAGCTTCACTTTTCACAAACATATGGTATCATGCGATAGTTATAGCTTTAATTTTCAGCATACAGTAGCTGCAAGAAATCATAAATATGATCAAAAGGAGTACATTTCGAGAGGAAGCCTTGGATGTGCAACAGTAACAAGTGGGAATTTCATATGAGTCGATAACCCGTATATTTCTGTTGGACCGGTTTAATGTCTACTGCCAAAATAAAGCCTGCAATATGTTTCTGGTTTGGGCCAGCAGGCCAACAAACCCAATAGATAGAAAACGATGTCAGTTATTTAGAAAAGATACGACTATTAGTTTTAGAATAGGGTTATAACTTTTACTTTTATTGAAACGGTGTATCCCTTCACAAAGGCACCGATTGATTCATTATATATATAGGATAGGATTCTGCTGTAAAACAATTCAACCATTCGATTCAATATATCATTTATACATTGATTGTATCCTGACCCCACCAATTTATACTGAACAAATACGAGTGATATCTTATAAGTTTGCGCGTGATTGAACCGAAGTCAACATTGGCACAGAGCAAGAACGATCCAGGGGGAAGAACAATAAAGACAGAAAAGCAAATTCAGGGATTTCGTTCCAAGAATCTAGAAGGCAACGTTCAGGGAATCGTTTCAAAAAGGGTAGAAACTAATTGATTCCAGTGAATCACTCAAGAGAAATTGACCCAAGAGAATTTGGAGAGATCAGAGCAAAGAACTCAAATAGCACTTTTTGAGGAATACACGAGGAACATAAAAGAAGGAAGAAAGCAGAACGGTATCATATGGGAACAAAAAAACGCCCAGGTTTTATACTTCCAAGATTTTTTTAGAGGAGTAAATTAGGAATTTAATTATTGCAAATTACTATTGTGGGATTAGACAGAAAGTTTAAGTTCGAACTTTTATTAAAATTATATTGGTTTTTAGAAGTAACTCCCAAATCGAAAAGATATGTCGGAGATAAAACAAAACAAAGCCCTATCTATTATTCTAGTCCTAATCCCAAGATTGGCGACCCCGATCAATTTTTCAGACTATCCCCCCCTCTAATTAAAAGGGATCTTTACCATCATAATCGAAATGACCCAGTTCTAAACAATACGAACATACAGATAGTGAGGGCATTAAAAATGAAGAAGACACACTAATGAGGCCAACTGGAGATATGGGATTATTTGCTAGAATGAACAAGTACATCAAAAGGAGCCTGATATAAAGAAAGATAGTTCTTGCGTCAGCAACCTATTTCAATGGATTACCAGAAGATTTATGCAAATGCAAGTTTGCGGATGTGAAAACACGAAAGAAAATTTGGGACTCACTAAAAGTCCAATTTATTGGACAAGCAAGCGCACTTCGCAACAACTAAAATCAGAATTTAGAGACTTTGATGTAAGAAGATGAATCAATAGATTTCATTCGCTGGGAAAATTGATGAGTCTTATAACAAAGCTGCTACATGTGGATTATCGTTTAATGAGCAAACAAAAGTAAGGAAAGTACTTAATTGCAGTACCATATAATTTCTTCCCGTAGTACGACCATTGTGAAATGATTGTTGATTTTAAAACCGTGAAGTTGGAGGAATTATTGGGATACTTAAGACTTATGAAGAAAGGCATTAAGTTTAGAAAAAGGAAGTCAGAAGATAATAGTGATAATTGTTACCACATTTAACGTCAAAGGACTAACAGAAAATTATAAACGCAACTTGTGGAAACGGTAGACAAGAAGTGTAATCAGACACAAGGGAGAGGGAATTACAAAAGGAAGATACACAACAATGAGTCCAGAAGGAACCAACAACAAAACCGCAGGAATGGTTGAATAAGTCGCAAAATAAATTGTTACAATTTGGAAAACTTGGGCAATATGCTATGAATGTCTAAAAGCAATGAAAAAGGAGGAAGTTGAGGCACTTATAGTAGAGAATGAAGATGAAAACCGGCACTTCTAATGTGCCTAATTGATGAAAGAAAATTAGAAAGATAGGAAGGCTTGGTCCGTGTGATACGATCAAAGCAAAGTCCGTGTGATGCCGAATTGAAAACAAAAGAAAGTTGTGTGAAATATCCCAAGTTACCTTGAAGATGATTCTGAATAAATTGATCAGTGACTGATCAAATTTGAAAACGTTGTGATGCCAAAAGAACGAAGACCAAACAAATGGGCGATGGCTCTTTTTGACACAAACCGTGAAAAGGTTGAAATGAGAAAGATAAACTATGAAGGGTCCCAAAATATTGGGAAACTACAAAAACAGGTTTGTGTTATCAACCGCAAATGAAGAAAGATGGTGACACTAACGAATCAAGTTGAAGATCAAGACAAAAGAAGAAGAAGATTTTGTCATCGACATTAAGTGGGAACTGATGGACCGGTTTAATGTCTACTGCCAAAAGAAAGCCTGCCAAAATTTTTCTGTTTGGGCCAGACAGGCCAACAAACAATAGATAGAAAACATGTCCCGTTATTTAGAAAAGATACGACCTAAATTATTTTTTTAGAATAGGGATATAACTTTTACTTTTATTGAAACGTGTAACCCCTTCACAAAGGCACCGATTGATTCTTGATTCATTATATATATAGGATAGGATTCTGCTGTAAAACAATTCAACCATTCGATTCAATATATCAGTTATACAATTGTATACATTTATTCTTGAACAAATACGAGTGATTCTTATAAGTTTGCGTGTGATTGAACCGAAGGCAACAATTTCATCCATCTTTAAATCATCTCCGGTCATTTTACTGGGTAGTTTCCAGTTAAACCCATGTAGCAAGTTAGCCAAGCTTGACTCTATAACCTTTAGTCCTAAAGGGTAACCAGGGCACATCCTTCGCCCTGCACCAAACGGCAGTAACTCAAAATGATTACCTTTCACATCCATTTCCTTTCCAATGAATCTCTCAGGACAAAACTCTTCAGGTTTATCCCACAACGTCGGATCCCTTTCTATGGTCCATACATTAACCATAATGCACGTGTCTTTTGGAATATGATAACCACCAACGTTGCAATCCTCACGTGTCCTCCTAGGAGCTAGCATTGGTGTCAGTGGATGTAACTTCAATGTTTCCCTAACAATTGCGCTTATGTATGGAAGGTTGTGCATGTCCTTCTCTTCCACCCATCTATCTGGACCTATTACCTTATCCAACTCATCTGTTGCCGTTTTAAAAATCTCCGGTTTCTTTAAGAGATGCGCAATTGACCATTCCACTATCACAGCCGAACTTTCCGTTCCACCAGCAAGCAATTCCTATGCATAAAACATTGCAAAGTAACGGTATATTATATTGTACTAATTAAGTTGGTCATGTAAAAATTAAAACTTATAAGTGCTCATTACTCCTTATAATTGTTTCTTCAATGAAGTTTTTTTAAAACATAAGATGAAAGGGTTAGTGTACCAGTGTAAATGCCTTTACACCATGTCTCTCAAGCTTAACATCAAGAGTTGTATCATCGTGAATCTGCAATAACAAATCAACCATGTCCTTCGGGACAAAATTCTCCGCCTCCAACCTCCTCCTCTCATCGTGCTCGTTCAACACATTCTCAAGAAACAGATCAAATTTCTTGCTCACCGTCTTCATCCTCTTCACATACCCTTGAAGGTCCATGAAACCGATCCATGGTATCCAATCACCAATGTTAAGCACTCCATTTAGCAAAAACCACTCGTAAACCATCTTCTTAAACTCCTCTCCACTCACCATCGATTTCACAACCTCGTTTCATCCAAAAATTTCTTCCCCAACACCATCCGAGTAATCACATTCAAACTCAACGTTGCTAATAGATCCTTCAACACAATTTCTTCACCGGATGACTTATGAACCACATTTATAAGTGACTCCTTTTCCTCCACACGGATGTACTCGAATGAATCCAACCGTCTCGCACTAAACAGCTCCACAACACACAATTTACGTGCTTGTCGCCAATAAGGTCCATAAGGGGACCATGTGATGTCAGAATAATTGTAGGTGGTGTATTTTCCTGCAGCTGTTTTAGGGCGACAAGCAAAGTTGATGTCCATAGTTTTCAAGAAGACTTTTGCCATAGCAACCGAGGATCCCACCACGATACTTTTGGAACCAAATTTAAGGTGCATGATTTGACTGTATGTTTAGAGAGTTCATGGATGGAACGGTGACGGAGTGGGCCCATGAGATTGAGGTTGCCGATGATGGGCCATGGTTTGGGGCCAGGAGGTAGGTTGAGTCTCGTGGTGGGACGACGACGGAAGTGGCGGACAACAACGACAAGTGCAACCGTTGCTAGCCATGCAGCTACATAAGAAATAAGCAAAAGAACCCGCGCGTTGCGGCGAGGCTAATTTTTTCCCGAATAATTTTTTTTTACGTTTCGGGGGTTTTTTTTAGCGATGCGTTATGGCGGGGCTAATTTTT